>PVJL010011075.1:0-31700 GCA_004026885.1 Lyroderma lyra
TTTTTTTTTTTTTTTTTTTTTTTTTTTTTTTTTTTTTTTTTTTTTTTTTTTTTTTGCTCTTCAGCTATCATAACTGTTAGTGTATTTTATGTATGGCCTAAGGCAGCTCTATTTCCAGTGTGGCCCAGGGAAGCGAAAAGATTGGATAACCCTGTAATAAATATTCTGAAGAATTCCTGTTAGTTGTAGAATTCTTACACTCTTAGTACACCTATTGAGCTCCCATATTATAGTTTTGAATAGCCACAGTAAATCTGAGTAATTATTCAGTTAAATTTAAGTGAAAGGGTTGCCTTCTCTTTTTCCTAAATGTTCCAGGTAATTATTTTTATTTGATAGTAATTTCAGTTCGATTTTGTACACAATATACATTCTTTGAATTGTTTAAGTATAATAGGAATCAACACACCTTTTACCTACTTTATTTTATAATTGAGAAAGGTCTTTGAGTTCTAACATTTATATATCCTTAACTAGAATGCTTCATTTATAAGTGAAATAAACAATGGAAATTCCCTAGCTCTTGACTCAATATGTTCTGAGAACTATGCTCACATCACAGTTGGGAGAATGAAAATGTGGTTCAGCGGGTTTGATTTTCTTCCAAAGGACTATGATTTATAGACCAAGCTTGTCAAACCTGAGGCCCGTGGTTTGCATGTGGCTCAGAATTCTTTTTGTAAACTTTCTTAAAACATTACAAAAATTACACACAGACCTTTTATTTTTTTAACTCATCAGTTATAGTTAGTGTATTTTATGTGTGGCCCAGGACAATTCTTATTCTTCCAGTGTAACCCAGGGAACCCAAAAGGTTGTACACTCCCCTATATAGACTGTGACATTGCCTGTTTAATTGAATGGGAGTAACTGGAACTTAAATCTGTGCAATGGGGCCCTTCATAAGGGAAATCAGTTTCTAGGTTGTGGACAAGGTTGATCTGTTAGCATGTTTTCAGTGTTCTTGGATGCTTCGTAATAGCCGTCACAAACAGCAAACAGCATGTGTCTGCCATTTCCTTGAAAGCAGGTCTATGTAAGAAAGCAAAATCCCATGTCTACTTAAGGAAAACAATCTTTGAATACCTTTTACATGCACTCTATATGAATAGACTACAGAATAAAACATTCAATTTCATTTTTATCATTTATCATATTCAGGATTTCTCTTTGCAATTGTAGATTTTAAGAGTCCATGAAATTGAATTGTGGGTTGGTAGTCACAACTGCATCTATAGCACCCCATTACCACAGAAATGTCACAACAGGATCAGTCAGTGTGGAAACAGAAGAGGGTAGGATGTATTAGAATCTGCAATTGTTCTCAAAAATATGAGGTGCTTAGTAAAATTCTATTTACATGCTAGGATATTTTTACATGTATTTTAAAAAATGGAATGGAAAGAGCTAGAGGAAAAGGTAAATTTCTATTACGATTATTAAGGCTACAGAAATAAGGTTAGAATCTGGCACTGAGTTGTAGTTTCATTGGTTTTGCGAAGGACAAGGTGAAATGTTTTGATTTTTCTTTTTAAAAAATTTTATTATTCTGTCCCTAATCTATGTGAAATGGTAATTATTGAAAAATTAGAAAAGTGTACAAACTGCCTTAGGGAGGACAAAGGGAATTTTTTTTTTAAGGTTATATGTAAGTCCTAAAAGCTGAACATTATTCTGGAGTCCCTAAAAGTTCAGACTTATTAATTTTTGCAGAGTAATACAATGTTGTAATTGAGGCATATATTGTTCTAAGATTCTTTGAAATTCTAAAGATAAAATTTTGGTTCTACTTTTGTTTTGACTTTAAAAAGCTCATCACATAATTTCAACACACTCTATGTAACACCTTTAAATGTTGTCTAATACCTTAAAAATGAAGAATTATTAAGCATTTCATCTACTCTATGACACTGATAGTTCCTGAAACTCCTTAGGTTGATGTAGTAAACAAGAGAATTCTTTTGAGTTTTAAAAAACTAGGTCACATTTCAGTTCTGAAAATCATTTGCTGTGAATTTGGGCTAATTTTTGATACTTTGGCATGATAGTTCTGTTGCTGCCATAGTTTACATTAGGGAAATCTCCTAAGGATTTAAGATTTCATTTAACTATTGAGTTCTCCTGGGGGGTTTGTTTAGGAAGAAGTGTCTATTCCTTTTTGAGTTGCTTCATCAAGAACTTGAGCTAGGAGGCAGATTTTGATTAGAAGGATTATGATGCTGGCAATGAACTCAAATATGTGGGTTATCCTTTACTCCCCTGTCAACTAAAACCATCTCTCACAAGTAAATCAAATCCCCTGTATCTAAATCAAGTCAACGTATCTAAAAATAGGGTGCTCAATTTAGAGGGCGAGGTGCTACTCTTAGCTCCCCTTCTCAGGAGGAAAATAGCACTCTTACAGGCAAGGTCCACAAGAGTTTTATTTAGCATTTGAGAACTCACGGAGTTTAGGACAGTTTTGCCTGGCAGAGCCTAGGTAACTCAGGTAAAGGTGAGTAAGCCCCTGGAACCCTCCACTGGGCAAAGACCCTATGGTAGTTCTCTTGCGTGAGATAGATTAAAGTCGGCCCAGTCCAATGCAGACTGACCCAAGATGCCTTCCTGTCCAAAGTCGGTAAGTCGGGACTCTGATGGCAGAACACCCAGGCGGGCCCTGCAGGCCATTTTCTAACTGCAGTGAAGGCGGTGGCCCGTTATTCTGGACTGGCGGTGTAGGACAGGATGCCACGCTGTTAGAGCTTCCATGGGTGCAGACGGAAGGCTCTTGCAGGGCTGCGAGAGAAACGCACTGAAGGTTGTGACTGGACCTGGTGCATGCTGCTTCACCAGGGGCCTCCAGGGGAAGCCTCAATGACAGCGCTGTCACTCCAAGAGGGGAGCCTGGGCCAGACCCCTTCGGGGCTGTGCAGTCCACATCACAGCGCAGAACTTGGTCCCAAATCACGTTCTCTCAGCTCCAAGCCACCACTTCCAAGAGAGGGTAGCTGCACCAGGTAGAGCGCCGGTCCCTTTAAGAGCAAGCCAGGCCTCCCCGCCCCGGCACCCTCCTCTCCCTCCCCGCACAGATATACTTTGTGTGGAAGCGGGGGAAGTTGGCGGTGCCCCGCTTCCCTGCCTGGCCGAAACCAAATCAAGGGGTGGGGCGGCGAGGAGACGGCAAGTCGCAGGCTTGTGCGGGACCGGGTTGGACCTCGGATCCTCCAGACGTGAAGCATAATGTAGAAGCCAAGGCTTCCCGATGGGCGTCATGGATCTCTGAGGTCTGTCGGCGCCGTTCGATCCAGGAAGCTCCCGCAGTCGGCTCCTCAGTAGTCTGCTCCGGGTGCCAGGGGCAACAGGACGCTGCGTGTTCTCTGCCATTGTTACTCCGCCAGCTCTTGGCTGCAGCCAGTATAGCCCAGGCAGCCTTAGCAATAGGAGGGGCTTGTGGCTGCCTCTCAGTGGTACTTGGGGAAGTTCCTGAAAGAGGTACTCCGGGTGAGTCCAGTAACGATCACATTACTTGTCCTGGGGTCTCGGAAGCCGCCCAGGGAAGGAAGCAGCCGACTTTGGCTTTGGGGTCAGAGCAGCAGTGGTTGGAGGTTCAGAATCCACCTTCACCTGCCTCCGGGCTCCGGCCTATGTCCCAGGCAGTAGCCAGCTGGGTTGGTAGGACGCTTGGGCGCGCGCGCGCGCGCGCGCGCGTGTGTGTGTGTGTGTGTAGCAGATGGGGACCAGGAGATGAGGAAGGTGAAGGGAGCATTTGCTTAGTGGGACTTCAGAAAGGTGTGTCAAAGGCTTCCCGATTTCTAAAACGAAGTATTCTTTCCGCCATGTTACTTGTTTTGAACAGAGGCTGGTGGTATGTGGTTCCTCCCTCTACCCACCCCCACAACGGTAAGAAACTTAAGGACTGATCTTCCAAAATGAGTTCCTTTTAATTTTTGGAACTTAGAGTTTTCCTGAAAAGGATACCCTAATCTAGAACGGGGAGATGGGACTCTAATTATCCCATTTTCTTTTTATAAAGAATGCTCTTTTGAGATGCATTACTGGGAGGTGGTTCTTGGCTCCTTTCTGTGTCTTGTTAATGTAAAACACCTGTTAACGGAAAATCTGAAGACAAAGTCCCAGTGTTCAAAATTTCTTTATTATATT
Organism: Lyroderma lyra; assembly: GCA_004026885.1. NCBI lineage: Eukaryota > Metazoa > Chordata > Mammalia > Chiroptera > Megadermatidae > Lyroderma > Lyroderma lyra. The sequence continues at coordinate 4,141 of PVJL010011075.1, forward strand.
TTAGGTTAAGTTTATGACTATGTTACAGGTATTTTTCTAGGTGTCTATAGGTGTCTTTGTTGTCATGTTCAGAGGCATTTATGTTGCCGGATTTTAAAGAAGTATTTGCATTAAAACTTTGAAAATCTGTTTTAAAAGTTGGGGCAGTTATGATTACTGGTTTCATGTTATGTAAATTAAAAAGTTATTTTGCCATGGTGTTCACGTGTGTATATACATATATGTATATGACAGTTCTATGGAGATTCTGAATGGATTAAGACAGTTTGGGCCCCTGATAGGCTGTCTGTTAAGGGAGACAAAGACAAAAAATAGTACCACATAGAAACTGATGAAGTGTCTACTGGAGCGTACACCTCAAGTGCCAGGGAAATTGAGGGGTGGGAGCGATGACATTTTCTTGAAATCCTTTGGGAATAGTTGAAGAGAGAGGATGTATGAAACAGCATGGTATGTGCAGCAAACTAGGAGCTGTATTACTCCTACTAGAGTGTAGAGTGGGCTCAGGGGTGATGCTTTCTGAAGTAGGATCCTGGTAATGTAGGTGCTGGAGAGACACTGAGCTTTTATTTAGCATTTAGGCCAAGCCTAATTCCTCATCATGCAGCTGAAGCAAGACTGAGAACCATGGAGAAAAAGATACAGACAGTTCAGCCTACATATAATATACCTTCCTCTCCAGGCTCCTAGGCTCTGTTCCAGTTAAAGACCTGGTGTATTTTTATATGCTGGGCACCATTTTAGCCCTCATCTCTACCTTTCTCAAAGTCTGTGTCCCAAAAGGGAATGATTGAAGTAGAAATTGGAATTTTACCAGCTTAAGATCATATAGTGGTTTCCTTTTAGAGGTCTTCTCCCTTTGTCTGTATGATTGGCTTTGGGAATGACTACCTCCCTCCCTCATCAAGGGTGATAGGCCACAACCATTTGTACGAAGTTTCCCTGTTTCAGTAGCACATAGACTAGCAGATGGTCCTTGTGTACAATGACCCCTCCAGGACTAATCCAAGTAGATTTGTCCAATAAACCAGTATTATAAAACTCAGAGTTGGAGTCATAGATGTGTGAGTTATAGTGGTAGTAGAAACTATGAAAATGGATAAGATTAAAAGGAGAGTATGTTTTTAAAAAGTGTCTCGAATATAATTTGTTAATAAATGTGGAATTTGTGGATGGGTGGATGGATGGATGATTAAATGAATACTAACAGCTTCTCCTGAGGTAATTATTAATTTTGCAATTCTTATTTAAGGCTGAACTGTAATTCTGCCTCAGTCCTTTTTAGATCATTTGACCCTAAAGCTCTCTTGATCTCTTTTTTAAAGTTATGTGTGTATGTATGTTTGAAGGTATGTACGGTTACCAATTTACATTTGGGTAAAATAAAAAAGACCTAAGAAAATTAAGAGGCATACTAAAAATAGTTTTTATCAAACTTGCTTTGTAAATAATGGGTGAATCAGTTTCCCTTTTAAACTCTTTGCTGGTTTAGTACTAAATTACAGGGAAAGAATACTCCAAGTTTTAGCATGACTAATATAAAAAGGGAAAATTGTTTTTCAAGTTTTATGTTTTGGAGAGGTGGACCTTTCATGGAACTTCATATTGTAATCAGGTATTCTCAGGGCATGTATGTTGACATCCTGTTATTTTGTTTTTATTAATATATATCATGCTTATTTGACGTTATATGAAAACCAATGTTCATTGATCCCTAGAATATTTTGTCAACTTGATTAGTTGATTCTTTTAATACATGGTCAAGGACTCCTTCAGTACTCATGTTTGGGAGTGGAATAAATCTGATGTACTTGTATTCTGTGATTAATCACTGCCATATTTATGGAGAGTTACCCATCACTTCTAAAATTTTGGACCAGTTTACCAAATTATTTATTATTGTTTATTGTATTATATTTATTGATGTTTGATAAACCTGGTTGTTTTTCCTATGGTTTTGTGAGATAGAGTCTGACATTGTAGTTAATATTTAGGGGTCAGACATCTCCATGAGAAAACCAGAATAATTAAAACTAGAGCAATGCATTTGAAATGAATTCTTGAGACTCAGATTCTTTGCTGTTCCTCAGTAGACCTGTTCCAACCAGCTCAAGGTTTGAAACTAGAATTACCATCACCTTTTAGGAGGACTGATAAAAACTATTGAATTTAAGAAATATCTCTAGCCTATAGATAATTACATGTTTTATCTGAGAGATGCTTTTAGAAGTGTTGCTTAAAATGTCATAATGTAAAGGAATTATATTGATGATTAGATTTTTAAAGTGTGCATTTTATATTTTGAAATAGTTCAAATTAAGATTCCTAGAGAATATATACCCTAAATAAAAGTTTTTCTCTACTTTTGTGTGTTGAATGCCTCTTATTTTCGTAGGCAAAAATATATATTCTTTTCCCGTGCACTCCATTTTGGTTGATATATTTTATCTAATTTTTTGCTGTACCTGGGACTGTCTAAAAGACTGAGTTAAATAAGCAAGAGGGACTGAAAGTATTTCCACTGAATAATTAACCCCAAGTGAAGATCATTGAGATTTATAACTTCTTTGAGGAAGCAGTTCACAGGAGTTAGAGGGAGTGGTGATTCTCAACAGAGCCTGGTGTCATTTCCTAAACTGGTCTTTTGAAACAGTAGCACAGATTCATGCCTCATTCCTGGGATTGGTACATACTGCAATAATACAGTTGGAGAACCCCCCCCCCCCCCCCCCCCCCAAAAAAAAAGAAACATGCATTTTTAAAATCATTGATCTCTAGTAATGTCACATTTCTGTCAACTGGGGTAATGTAGTCAGAGGCAGAGCAGAGTTCAGTGTAAAAGGGTGTCTTTTAGAAGCAGTATAATCAGGTTTATTTAATACAGGTTAATAAAGTATAGATAGCAATTTAGAAAGAGAACGTACCTGGATTAGAATTATAAAAAGGATTTTGACTGGGCAATAGATATTAAAGGTTTTTTTCTTGGTAGAAAGGTCCTAAAAAGGAGGATTTGCTACAGAGGTTTAGGACTGAACCCTAGAAAGAATCTAACCTGATCCATGGGACTTCTGGTTCTTAAAAGAGCCCTTTTCTCTTCTCCCCTGCCTTTCTCTTTTGTAAGTGATGGAGTAACATCTGGGGTTTGGTAACAAAGGAAAGAATAACCCTATTGGGTGAGGATGAATAATAAGCCCACCCAGAGAAAGATGAAGTAGGGAAGCAGTTGTAAAAGCTTTAAGCTGTTTTGTGCAGAAGGCCTGCTAAGAGTAATGTGGAAAGGCCATGGACACAGGATCGTGGTCTTTGAAGGAGGAATAATAGAAATAGTTACCTTTATGGAATACCTGCCTGGCAGGTTTCAACAGCCTTATTCCCTTACAGATAGGAGAAGGGAGCCACATTCCCAACCCAAAGCTCCATCAGTGGTTTTCATAGTTATTTTTATTTTTTAATTCAGAGATTTTACTGCTAGTTACAGGCGCATGGGCAGAGTTAACAGCATTCTTAGGAAATGGTAAGGCACCCAAGTAATGAGCAGTAGTGGGAAACTTTTGCCACCTCTAGGCCTGAAGGGTTGCAGAGTGATTTTTTCCCTTGAAGGGAAATCTTACGTGAGGGAACCCAGCATAGTCTGTAGGGAAATCCTGAAGTGGTTGAAATCAGGGTAAGAGCTCCTGAGCTCAGCTTCTGTCTTCGGCCTTCCTTCCTCTTACGCTCATCCTCAGCAGCTCTGCAGCACCTTGTAAAACCTCAGGTTTCAAATCATTGTGTCTCAGCAGACTGCTGTTTTACATCACTTGGCGATAGTGTTTGAAAGCTCCCAGAGGAATATTCTCGCAAACCTCCTGTTCGGTGGCAGTGTGGCAGCCCATGTCATGAAAACCGTGTTCATAATATTGCCCGTGAATTTGTACTTATGTTTGTGTCCTAGTTTGTTGCGGCTGCTATAACAAAAGTACCATAGACTGGGTGGTGTAAACAGCAAACATTTTTGTCGCAGTTCTGAAGGCTGGGAAGCCCAAGGTGTCACAGATCAGGTGTCTGGTGAGGTCACGCTTCCTGGTTCGTGGTTTTCACACTATGACCTCACATGACGGAAACGTCAAGGGATCTTTCTGTGGCTCCTTTTATAAAGGCACCAGACTCGTTCCTGCGGATACCACTCATAATCCAATCACCCCTCACAGGCTCTACTTCCAAATGCCATCCCATTGGGGATTAGGTTTCAACATACAGATTTTGGGGGTGGGAGAGCAAACATTCAGTACATAAGCAGCTTACAATCAATACTTTTTATCAAAAGTACATTTCTAAAAAGTTGATTTTGTTTGTCTTGCAGATTGTGGCAGCATTGCCTGATGACATGAGGCCAGGACCTGATTCCTGTTTTACAGGGGAATTACTGCTATATGGAGCAAATAATGGATTTTTTTTTTTTTGTTTTTTCTTTTTTTTTTTTTTTTTTTTTTTGGAGAAGTTTGTGATCGGTAAGTAACCAATGCTGTATACTGAGAGAATGGTCATTTTGTCTTCAGGTTGAACAATTAGTATTATTATAGAAACATATCTTTTGTTTTCAGGAAACAGGTTAGGTTGAGTTATGAGGGTGACTGATGTTAATGTGTGGCTACTAGAAATAATACGGATTTAGAGGCATTTTATCAAGTGTAAATTTTAACAGATGTCTTTCTACAGAAGCGTTCTACACTAATACTAAATTTCTACCTTTATTATTAATGAACTAATTAATTAAACTTTATTTTTGTTTGTTTCTAACAGTGTATTAAACATCTATGAAAATACCACCCAACCTAGAAACAAAACCCTTGACTATCACTTACATTCTGGTGATCGTCCCTGTGTTCACCCCCCTGCCTCACTCTTGTAGAGTGACCCCGATGTGGGTCTTGTCTTGGTTATTCTCATGCCATAACTTGCTTTTTGCTCATATTTGCGTATATTCCTCCAAGGTATAGTATGTAATTTTACTTGGTATCATGCTGTGTGTCATGTTTTGGAATTTTATTTCATCCTATATTGCTAACATTTGTGCAGATTTTTGACTGAGGCATTTTTTTCTATTTTTTATTTCTTTAGACTATTACATTGTAAGAATATACTGAAGTTTATTTGTAGATTTTTATGGTCTTGGACACTTGGATTGTTACTAGTTTTTTTTTTTTTTTTTACTGTTAAAATTAGTGCTTCTGTGTTTTAGTCTACATATCTCTTGTACATTTTTAAGTTTCTCTTTGGAATATACTCAGGTGTGTAATTGCTGGGTTATAGAGTATGTGGAGGTTCTACTTTTAAAAGATCATGCCAAACGCTTTTCCAAATAGTCCATATCAATTTATGGGTATGAGGCAATATATGGGTATGAGAGGTCCTAGAGACCAGTTGATGTCTGCTGTCTCCAACATGTGTTATTTTGCCACTTGAATGGGTATCAGATGGTGTGTTAATATGGTCTTGATTTGAATTCCTTGATCACTGAGATTGAAAAGTTTTACTAAACTTACTGGCTATATGTATGTGTTATTTTGGGAAATAATTGTTACGTCTTTTGCCTGTTTTTCTGTTGAGTAGTTTGGTTTTTATTTGTAGGTGTTTTTAATATAGTTTTGGTGCTATCTTGGTTTCTTCTGTGTATGGCAAATGTCCCATTGGACACATCTTTTCATTTTTCTTAAGGTGTTTTCTTATGAACAGATCATTTTTAATTTTAAAGTTTTGCTTTTGAATACTTTAGTTCATGATTCTTCCAGAATCCAGTTATTTATTTTTTTTCCCTGATATGGGATAGGGATTCACTGTAATAGTTCCCCTAAGATATGACCATTGTCTCACTTTCATGTATCGAATGGTCTCTCCCTTCCCTGCTCACCTGTCATGCTGTGTTTTGGAGTTCTCACACGGGAACACCTTTTCTGCACTCTTAATCCTATTTCATTCATTACTGTGGAAAGCAGGTACACGTATCTCATTCTGTATCCATCCCTGCGGTCACATTTGCTAAGTGACTGGTTTGTGTTGTTCATGTGTTATGTAGTCCTGCTCTTTTTTTGTTTGTATCCTTCATCTATCAAGGATAAAGAGAAGTGGGTTGAAATCTTGATAGCTTTATCACTTTCTGTAATTCTGTGAGTTCTTGCTTTTGTATTTTGAGGATATTTTAGGTGGATACACATTTAGAATTGCTGTTTCTTTCTAAATTGAATCTTTTGTCAACATGTAGTGATGCTCCATATAACTCTAGTGATGCTTTGTCTTCAGGTCTCTTTTCTGATGTTAACATCGTCATTCCAACTTTGTTTTGGGTCCTAGTCATTGTGTCTTTTTCCATCCTTACACATTTTAGCCTTTCTGTGCTCTTTTACGTAATGTGTGTCCTGTATGATTTCTTTTAAATCTGATCTGACAACCTCTATATTTTCATTATTAAGTTTAGTGTATCTACATATATTGTGATTATTGATGTATTTGGTTTAGTTTCTTCCAGCTTAGTTTATTGATTTGTTTTACTTTGTATCTGTTTCTGTTCATTTCCTTTTACATTGGCAGGTACATCATTTCTCTAAGAAGATAAGGACCACAGCACACTCTCACATCCTTTGGTCTTTGTCACTCTCTAACCCCCATCATGTTGTTATCATCTAAAATTTTAGTTCTAGATATGGTTTCCTTTTTCTTCTGTTTGTTCTTAACTCTCTTCTCCACTCCTCCATTCTTCAAGACTACACAAATAAATTACCAAGATATTGGTCACTTTAATTGACATATCTCTTACAGGATCTCCTACACTTAATTCTCCCCATAGTTGAATACTTCTTTCAAGATTGTTTCAGTGTGGGTCTTTGTGTGGTGAAGTCTGAGATTTTATTTTGAATGCTTGGGGATGTTTGAATTAACTCCTCACACTCAAATAATTTGTTCACTGTAACCATTCTAGGTCTAAAGTTCAACATTTTTAATACTTTAAAACTCTTCCTTCTTTGTCTTTTTACATCTAATGTCACTTATCAGAGAGTCTAATGTCAGTCTGATTCTTATTCATTTGTAAGTAATCTGTTCTCTGGGGAAGCTTTTACAATCTTTGAATTTGATAATCTTATTTCAATATAATGTGCCCAGGTTTTACATTTTTTCCCTTCTCCTTTAGAATTTTCTAGAATCTTTTAATAGGAACTCTTTTATCTTTTTTTTTTTAATTCTGATAAATTTTTGTACATTTTTACATTTTAATTTTTCTGTTTGGGACTACTATGTTTTTGATGTCATCCCTTATACATAAGACTTCTAGATCTCTTAACTTTTTTTTCTTCTAATTTTTGGTAGTTTCCTATTATCTTTTGAGATAATTCCTCACTCTGATGTTTCCTTTAACTGATATATTCCTCATCTTTACCTATTCCACTGTACCTTAACTTTTAAATTTTATTCATATATATCTTCTGTAGATGATTTAAGTCCCCATTGTTTTTCATCCTGGCTTATATGATTCCCTCATCCCTAAACCTAATCCTTTTACAAATGGAATTTTTCCCTTATTATTTGAGAGAAAGAAGTTAAAGAAGAAAAGCCTCTTGTTTACTGTTTCTTTATGATCAGCTCACATACATGGCTCTGTGGTAACATTTCAAAAATTGTGTTATTTGGGATATTAGCACTAGAAGAGATGATAATAGGGACTTTCTGAAATAGTTTGTTATTGGGTCAGATATGTTTGAGGAACAATGGGATAAGTGAAATTCAATAGGTATATTTAAGATAGTTACTTTAGAGCCTTTAATATGCTGTGGTACAGTGTGAACCTTTAGTAGGGAGACTTTAGCAAGAGGCATTTGTCTCATTGGCTATCTCATTGACTAACATATTCATCCTAAGTCAATAAAAGTGTTATTTCTAAGTGAGCAGTATAAGTTAAATAAAATAGATTTACTTGAATGTATATTTGTTTTGACATCATTCTGTTTAAAATGTGTTTCAGATTCGAAGCCGGCTTTATGTGGGTAAGCTCTTCTTTCCTGCTTTAGATTTCACCATTGTTGTTTATAATCCTAAAAGTTAAAAAACAACTTACACATGCTAATATTAACATTAAAAATGTATTGGGGTGACATTGGTTATAAACATTATATAAATTTTATGTGTGCAAGCGTAGAATGTGACATATATGTGCTCTATTGTGAGCTCACCTCCCAAAGTCTGGTGTCCTTCCATGACAACTGTTTGACCCCCTTTACCCTCAGGGCTCTCTTCCCACCCTCCTTCCCCACTGGTAACCAGCATTCTGTTGTCTGTATCAGTGAGTTTGTTTGTGTTTGTTTTGTGGGATCGTTTGTCACTTTTTATTTTATGTTATATAGGTGAGTGAAATTGTCCTGTCTTTCCCATCTGGGTTATTTCACTTAGCATAGTGCTCTGAAGATCCCTCAGTTTTCATGCAAATGGCAGTATGTCATCTTTTTTTTTTTTTAATGGCTGAGTAGAATTTCATTGTGTATGTGTATATACACCACATCTTCTTTAACCAGTCATCTGTCAGTGGACACTTTGGTTGTTTCCAAGTCTTGGCTATTAGGTACAATGCTGCAATGAACATAAGGATACATATATTTTTACAAATAAGTGTTTTCATATTTTCACCATTTTTTATTTTTAGCTCGAGAGAGGAAGCTGGCGATAGAAATTTCCACACTCATCAAGGAAAAAGGTGAACTTCTTGAAAAGTTGAGCCTTGTTCAAAAAGGGGTAAGACGTTTTTGAAAACGTTAACATTTGTGTTAGAATCAGAGAACTGTTTTATACTTCTCAGTGCAGGTACTTCTGTTTCAGTTTAAAGTCATTACCACTCTGCCAAGTAAGAGAGTCCAGTTGCTCTATATGTTACCAGTCTTACTAATTTTAACCCTTTTGGTAGGTTCATGGTGGTGTCTCATGGCTTCAATTTGTGTTTTCCTCACTAATGAGATTAAGCATGTTTTAATATGTTTAATAGCTATTTGGTTACCCTTTTTCTGAAGCTTCTTAATTGGTTTTTTTTACATTTTGAAAGGTGTAGGTATTGTTTTCCTTTTTGATACGTGGGATTTTTTCTGTATATTGGACACAAATCCTTTGCCGAATACATGTATTGCTGATATCTTCCACTGTCTTCCACTCTGTGTTTGCCTTTTTATTTCAATGGTGTTTTGGTAAGCAGAAGTTCTTAATTTTAACATAGTCTGATTTGTCAATCTTTTCATTATGGTGACTGCTTTTTGTTTCATACTTAAGAAATTTTCTCTTCTCAAAAATATAAAGATATTCTTCTGTGTTATCTTTTAGAAACTATTGTTCTACTTTTCTCATGTAGTCTTTCTATCAGTTTGCTAGGACTACCATGACAAAACCCCACAGACTTGGTGGCCTACACAACTATGAAATTAATTTTGTCCCTGTTCTGGAGATTCAAAATCCAGGACCATTCTTCTGAGCACCCCCACACTCTCCCTCTCCCCCCGCCCCAACCTGCTTGGAGATGGCTTTGTTTTCCCTGTCTTCACATGCTCTTTCCTCTGTGCCTGTGCCAGTGTCTGGTATCTCTCTGTGTGCAAGTTTTCTCTTCCTATAAGGACATCAGTAGCCCACCCTATAATGAATCACCTTTTTAAAGGGCCTAAGTCTATGTCCAAATGCAGTCAAATTGATAATGTGGGTTGGGGTTTCAACATATAAATTTGGGAGAGGTGGAACTATTCAGCCCAAATGTAGTCATTCTTTATCTGGAATTGAATTTGTGATGGCATGATTTGAAGGTCACTATTTAATATTGAGTGTTTTTCATATGGATATTGAATTGACCAGTACGAGTTTTGGAAAAGCCCATCTTTTCCCTTTGTTCTGTAGTGTGGTCTTCAGTGACTACCTATATCTGAGTCTGTTTCTAGACCTTTTGTTCTGTTGGTCTATCTTTTTTAATTCTCATGTCAGCCATGCTTTTGTTTGTTTTTTTATAACAAGTCTTGATATCTGACATTATAAACCTCTAAATTTGTTCTTTTTCAAGATTGTCTTGGGTATCTTGGCATTTTGCCTATATATATTCATACATTTTAAATCATTTCATCAGTTTACACATACACAGATCCTGCGAGGACTTTAATTGGGATTGAATTGAACATGCTGATCAATTTGGAAAGAGCTGACACTTTACAATGTTGAGCTCTTACCAATGGTCCATGGTATATCCCTTCATTTATGTCTTCTTAAAATTCTCTCACTATCAGTTTATACATATTTGAGTCGAGGTCTTCATGTTTTAGCTTTATTCCCTAATATCTGATGATTTTTTAGAACTGTTGTAAATCGTATAGTGATTTTTTACAGCTTTGTTAGGATATTATATACAGCCTGTACAATTTACCCATTTAATGCACACAAATGAGCAGCTTTTAGTATATTTCCAGAGTTATACATCCATCACCACCCTAAATTTTGCACATTTTTTAGAAATGATATTTATTTTCCCCTCCCCCAATTTCATGCATTGTTATTATCCGAGAAATAGAATGCTGCATCCCTTAGCTACCACCCTTCACCCAATCTCCTCCATTCCCAACCCCTAGACAATTATGTCCTTTTTGTTTCTATCAATTTGCCTATTCTAAATTCCATTTCACATGAGTGGAATCACTTAACATGTCCTTGGTGGCTGGCTTTTTTATTTAGCATAATGTTTGCAGAATTCATCTATGTTGTATATACATTTGCCTCTTCTGGGCATTTCACATGAATGGAATCATACAATATGTGGTCCTTTGTGACTCGCTTTTCACACTTACATAATGTCTTCAAGGGTCATCCGTGTTGTAGCATGTATCAGTAATTATTTTTTTGACAAATAATGTTCCATATCACAATTTATATATTCATTTGTCAGTTGATGGACATTTAGGTTATTCTCCTTTTTGGTTATTATAAATGCTGCTGCTGTGTACAGGTTTTTATGTGGATATATGTTTTCAGTTCCTTTGAGTATGATACCTTGGAGTGGAATTGCTGGATGTACATTTAACTTTCAAAGAACTACCACATTGTAAATGACTGCGTCCATTTACATTCCCACCAGCAGTTCATGAGTGTTCTAATTTCTCCCATCCTTCCCAACACTTGTAATTATCTGTCTTTCTGATTTAGGCACTGAGAACTTTCTTATCTATATCCTCTGAGATTTTGTTTCTCAGGCTCAATTTTTGCCTTGGGTCTCAGTTAAATCTTGACTTTTTGAATACCAGTGTATGTTGAGTATCAGTGATAGTAGAACAAAAATCATATAGATAATGTTGAAGCCATGGGTGACATTGTGTTTCTCCAGTGAGGAGGTACTGTTGCTTCTCGTAGGCACATGGGCTAGGGACTTTTGAAATCTTAAATTACTTTAATCACAGGCTGAGATATTTGGAAACTTGGACTCAGTAAAAGGATTAATCTCTTTCTGGTTTTGATGCTTATTAGGTAGCCATTGTGGGTTGGTTACTGCTGTAACAAATTACTACAAATTTAGTGGCATAAAGCCACATAAATGTTCACATGTAGTTCTGAAGATCAGAAATGTAAACCCAGCCTGACCAAGCTAACACAAAGATATCAGCAGGTCTGTTCCCTTATGGGGCTCCAAGAGAGAATCTGCTTTTTGCTTCTTCCACCTTCTGGAGGCTATCCACATTCCTTGGCTACTATGCACTCTATTCTCTGCTTCTATCTTCACATCATCTTCTCTTCTAACATTGATCCTCGGATCTCCCTCTTATAAGAACCCTAGGGATTATGTTGAGCTCATCAAGATAATTCTATGTATTCTCCTCATCTTAAGATTCTTAACTTAATCACATCTGGGAGTTTTGGGGAATAGAGCATGATTGGAAGAGGTCATAATTCCTCCTACCACAGGGTCCCATCCTGAAACTTGAGCTCCATGGCTCATCCTGCTCATCAGGTCCTGAACTCCAAATGTTGTCTTCTCAGCTCCCAGTTCTGTTAAGATCTCTGCTCAATTTCTTAGCCTGTTCTTTTCTACTTTTAGGGGTTGGGTAAATGAAATGTGAAATGTTGGACTTGCCTTTCTGAGGATTCTCATTTCTGTCACAAATTCTCACTATTTTGATACCTCTCTGAGGCCTTCAGATATATCCTGTTTTTTGGTATTTTTATCCAGCTCTTTTTCTTGTTTTCAGCAAGAAGGTGGATGGAAAAACCATCAGGTGGTCCCTTTAATCACTTTTTTTTTTAAAGCAGTGGAGTTGCTAAATCCAATAGCATTGTATGTTTTATTGTCCTTGTTTTACATTGTCCCTGATTCTCTTTATCGTTTAAAAATTTCATGTTCTCATTTGCTTTATAGGTTGTATGATTTGAATTAGAAGTGAGAATTTCTGATGGCACCTTAGTATATACATTTCTCTGTAATGAACAGGTAGACTTTGGACAGCTCTCTTAATCTTAAGGGTGAAGTTCTTCCACTTCTTACCTAGGCTGGTAGGCGTGTTAGCTGCCCTGGCTTTGTTTTATGGGTCATATTTGAAGAGTTTAAAGTGAAGTAAATCCAAGTAAATTTAACATACCTGGAGAAGTAGATTCTGTGTGCTTAGATCACTATCCGGATAAAATGTGTGTAGAGATTTTACTTACATTGTTGCTCTTTTTCAGTGTGAAGGCTTAGACTCTGCTCAAAAGCATTCCACCTTCAAGGAGGAATCCACGGAAGCCCAAAGCGTGGAAGTAAACTCAAATGGTGTAAGGTAGGGGGGTATATTTCTTACTAAACCCCACATATTTTAGAAAGTACTGTGTACTAGGTTCCTTTCTTCTGGTTTATTTTTCCCTTTTTCCACCCTAGTAGTGGTATCCTGATTTTTTCTGATTTATGAAATGTCTTGGTAATATAGTTTAAGATAGTTTTAATTAAAACTTATGTGTTGAAACTAAACAAATGAAAATAGCCTCTGTCCCTTATCTTCTGTATCCCTGTTCTGAAATTTACAGCTATTGAGGACTTTGATAACTTTCTAAGATGGAAGCTTCTTTGTTAGTTTGTACACCCTAGGCAGCAATTTTATCAGAGTTAAAAGCATTTCAAAACATTGGAATGGCATATTGATATTTTTTTGTGTAACTGATTAATGTGACTTTTTTCCTTTTCCCAGTTTTTGAAGTTAAATGCTTCTTTAAAAACCCTAGGAGAAAGAAATAAAATTCACACTCAGTTATCTGAAGTAGATAAAACAAATGCAGGTAGTTTACATACTTTTAAAGTTTTCCTATAAGTACATCTCCTTATAGGGGAATCAGTTATGGGAAGATCAAGTTGATTTATTCTTTTTTTGCTTTTGTTTCTTATTAATGTAAAATTAGTCCTGAGTTTTTTTGTTGTTGATAAATCCTTATTAGCTTTCTTAGTAATCTTATGAAATTAAAATGATAAAATTTCATAAAAATGTAAAGCTATACTGATCTTTGAATTTTAGTGTTATATGTGTGGCATGGTTTGAGATGTCAAAGAGTAGCAAATTAAAACATTTAAAAATCTTTGTTAGTTGCAAAACTGACCTTCAGTAGTGATATTACTGTATTTTATGGATCTTTTAACAGTATGGTTGCCTCTTTTAATGTACATGTATAGTATAGTAGCACATGCAGGAGTGATATTAGACCTATAGAACTGAAGGGTTTTTTTTTTTTTATTGATAACATTGAAAAAAATAATTTGTAATTTTTAAATTGCAACTGACATATAATATTCTATTAGTTTTAGGTGTATCACATACTGATTAGAGACTTATATAATTTACAAAGTGATCACCCTGATTAATCTAGCACCCATCTGACATACATACTTATTACCATATAGACTATATTCCTTATCTCTACATCCTCATGACTATTTTGTAACTACCAATTTATACCTGTGAATTTCTTCTCCTCTTCACCCATTCCCCCAGCTGCCTCCCATCTGGAAACCATCAAAATGTTGTCTGTGTCTATGTTTGTTTTTGTTTTGTTTGTTTATTTATTTTGTTTCTTTAGATTTCACATAGAAGTAAAATTATGTGGTATTTTTCTTTCGCTGACTTATTTCACTTGGAAGAATACCTTGTATGTCCATCCCTGTTGCTGTAAATGGCAAGAATTCATTTTTTTTATGGCTGAGTAATGTTTGAAAACATTTTTATTTATTTTGCTGATAAAGTTGATATAAGTAAATCCAGTTTTCTAAAAAAAAAAAAAATAATAATATCATGAAGGTTTTCTTCTAAATTGCTTTTCTTTGGTAATCATTTACAGAGCTCTTTTAAGATATAGAAGATTTGAAGGAACATAATTACAATGGAAGTACAAAAATATAATGAAGATTTAAGTGTTTATTGTTTTCTTTCTAATAGGGATGATCTAATTTTAATAGAGACAGTATCCAACATTAATGCCTATTCAGTGCTTGTTTTTGGCAATGCTTTAAAGTCAATAGATACAAATTTTAAAATACATTACAGATTATCTGTTGGAAAGAATTGAGTTTATGAATTATTATTTTTAGTAATTTTTATCTATGAAATATGAATATGCAACTCAAAATATTTACTCCTTTAATTGTGACTTTCAAAAATTTTCTGTAGAATGTATGAAACATCTCCAGATGAAAATAACATCATTGCAGTGAGAAGATGAACAGTTTGCAAGTTCGAATCAAAATCTTCAGCATAAACTGAACATGACTGAAGTATACGAAGAAAATGAAATGACACTTAACAGGTAATCAAAATTATGTTGATAATGCAACTGAATGACAGGTACAATAGCTTAAAAGCATTGCATATGCAGTTTATGTAATTACCCTAAGTTCTTAGTTTATGATTGGATTATATTTCATCTATTCATTGTTTAAGAAAGTTATCTGGGGGGGGAAGCTAAATATAAGGTGATGGAAAGAGAAGTCACATTAGGTGGTGAACTGATTATACATCAAGTTGACAATGCACTGTAGAATTGTATGCCTGAAACCTATGTAATCCTTGCTAACAGATGTCACCCCAATAAGTCTAACAATAAAAATGAATTAAAAAAAATAGTTATCTTGAAAATTTTTCTTTAAGGAAGAAAATGTAAATGATACTGGACTTTGCAGGCTAGTTCACAAAATAGCATATTTTTGCTCAGTTGTCTTTCTAGCTACATGTCAGAATCTGGAGTGGACATCCTAGTAGTTAAACTGTAACCATTATCCCCTCTCTGATATGTGTCAAACTGAATCCTTTCCCCTGTGTAAATTGGTCCTGCCAAACCGGTCCTTGTCTCAGTAACTGGCATTTATTTGCTGAGTTGCTAAGGGGAGCTGATCAAGCCCTGACTTTTCTACATTTCATATTCATTCTATCATCAAATTCTGCCAGCTTTCCTGTTAGCTTAAGTCTGACTACTTTTCACCACCTCCTGTACTACTGCTCTGATCCAGGCCATCATAAGTCAGTGCCTGGTTTATTGCAGTAGCATCCTGCGTGGAATCTCTCTGTACTCTTAACTTCCTGCTCTGTGTTTTCAGCAGCATGACTTCTCTAAACATAAGTGAGTATTGTCACTCTCCTGCTTGGAACCTACAAGAGTCTTTATATCACACTTAGAGTTTAATCCAAAGCTTTTGTCATGACCTAAAATACCCAACAAGATCTGGCCTCTGGCTACCTCTTTAATTTTAGCTTATTCATTTTCTTTTTCTCTGACCATGTAACAGCAACACTGACCTTCTTGATGACCTTTCATACCAACCCCGTCTGTATCTCAGGGCCTTTTGTAGTTGTTCCTCCTACCATTCCTGCCTGGAATGGTATTCCCCTGTGTAAGGTTCAGTCCTTCATTTAATTTAGTCTAGATTCAGATGTTACTGCAAAGAATCCTTCCCTGGCTAGCCTACCTAAAATAACACCTGCTACTCCCTATCCTCTTACCTTGCTTTCTTTTTTTTCATAGTCCTTATTATCCTCTGATGATTGGTTTATTGTCTTATTTATTTATTATTATCTTCCCCAGATTAAATGTAAACTCTATGAGAGAATTGTTTTATTCTCTGCTCTTTTGCTTAAAACTATGCCTGGCACATGGTTGTTATTCAATAAATATTTGTTGAATACACGAATAAATATATTTATTGCCTTTATATATTGGCATAAAAGATTGTGTACATGTGTATGCAGATGCTTGACTGCATAGGTGCAAAGTAGACCCTTGAGATAGGTATTTGGAGACTCCAGATATTCAAGTATTGCTATAGCACATACTTTTTAGTCATAAAAAGAAATAAAATGTAACAGACTTTCAAGTCCCTCTACAAACTTAATGAAAGGTATTATAGTTGATCCTCATCATTTGTAGGTTCTGTATTTGCAAATTAACCTATGTGTGAAAATTGATTTGTGGCCCCCAAATCAATATTTGTGAAGCTTTAGTGGTCATTTGTAGACATGCGCAGAAAGGTGAAAAATTTGAATTGCTCCATGTGCACATTCCCAGTTAAGGTTGAACAGGGTGACACTCTGCTTTTTTATTTTGCTCTCAAAACAAATGTCCTTTTTATAGCATATTTAATGCCACCTTTTATACTTACTATTGGTGATTTAGCTGTTTAAAATTGACCCAAGTATAGTCCCAAAGTGCTGTCTAGTGTTCCTGAGTGTAAGAAGGCTATGTTGTATAACCTTTGTTCAGGCATTAGTTATAATGCTGTTGACTGTGAGTTTAGTGTTAATGAATCAACAACATAGAAAATAAGGTGTCTTTAAACAGAAATATTAACACATAAAACAGTTATGTACTATTGATGGATGAAAATGCTGTGACCACAGCTCATAGGAACCTAATTCTGTATTTCTCTTAGCATTTTCTAATTTAGACTCTGGTGACTTTTATGGAATACAACTAGCAGGAATAATGAGATCTTGTATGTATTTGGAAACTGGTAGAGAATATTACGATACTACTCCATTGGCATTGTGGTGCTGAGTGATTGGTTAAGTTCTTTCACTGCAAGCTGAACACTTCAGTCATGCTTTGGATTCTATTCAAACTTTAAAAACTTGCTATTCATCATGAACTTCTGGGCCACTTGGGACTGCTCAGGGTATAAGAGAGAAATAAATGACTGAATGATAAAGCTACAGAGTAGCCTCATGGTTTGTATCAGTAAACATAGGAATGAGCTCTTTTTAGGTTAGGATGAAAGATATTGTTAGTGAAATTTGGACACAAAAGAGATTTATTTGAAATGACAGAAATGCTTTGGAGTGTATGTTTCAGACAAAACAAATATATGATAGAAAATTTTAATGAGTAATGCTTAATATTTCAAGGAAAAGTTTCTGTAGATACTCAAAGCGAGGATGGGAAGCTGAGCAGAAACCTAGCTGTATGTGTGTTTTTTACATTGTGATTTCATTCATTAGTTTGAAATGCTTTGAATTCCCAAAATGTTGTATATTCCATTCTTGCATTTAAATTATCATACTCACTACTCACATTCAATGAATGATCCCACCAGTTCTTCAGAGTTGAGTATAGAGAGTTGATAGTACTATTAATAGTAAAATGTTAGGTTACAATTGTTGCCTGCATACAGTGTGGTATAGATCCTGTCATTTTCTAGATGCCGGATTGATGTTTTTACTACTGACACATTACATTACTAGCACTTTTCCAAATTTAATATTGGAGAGAGGTGAAATAGTATAGAAGCTTTATGTTGCTTTAAATATGTGAAGTATGAGATGTGACTGTTTTTTAGTTATATCATGGGACTTCCTTTCACAGGGTAATTTTTATCATTAACAAGCCCACCCAAATTCAAAGGGAGGGGCATAGACTTCACCTCTCAGTGGGAGGGGTGTCAAAGAATTTCTGGCCATATTGAATCTGCATAGTGTGTAAAAACACTTCTCTTCCATCTCCAAGCCCATTGCACTTTTATGTTTTCCTAAAGAAATGACTTGTATTTTGTTATAACACCTATGAAATGATTGACCTGGGGAGTGCTTTCTAGGCAGTGGATAATGTATGTGTAGAATAAAAAGCTTCTGCCCTGTAGAATTTATCATATTCCTCCCCAAAGTTTATAAAGAAGAGAGACATCCATAGTTAGGACTCCGAATGTGTTTTCCCGTAGTGTTCAATAAGCATTTCTTGAGGGACCAGTGTTGTTAATGATACCATATGAAACATTATGGGTAATGTAGTATAATGGGGTCACTACTTGCTAGCTCTATGCATTGGTCTAGTTATTGAGTTTCTCTGTGCCTTTTGTTTTGTTTTGTATTTTGTAAATAGTACCCTTCTTGTTGAGTTACTGTGGTAATTAAATAAGACAATACATGTAAAGGTCTAAGAACAGATACAAATTCTGGCACATACTAATGGCACAATAAATTAACTATTATTAAAAGAACAAGAAGTAGTGAGTGACTTCTTGTCTAATAAACGTAATGCTTCTATATACAAGTAGTCTTGATAATAACATAGTCATAGTAGTTTTTATTAATATTTACCTTTGATAACCTTATTTTTATGATAAATTCTTACAGAAAACTTTTTATATTAGTACTGTTATTAGAAACTTCTATGTTAGTAGTAACGTTATTAGGCAAGATGCTTTATAATTTGAGTTTATAGCATTAAATTGTATGCCAGGAACTGTTTTTCCTGGCATGAGATTTTTTAGTGGTAGTATGCAGATTGCTTTCTGGGAAGTACCAGCTGTGATAGATATAATTAAAGATATGTAATTGATTACTTTATGACATACAGTAAAAGGAACAAAACATTTTTTGTTTAAAGGAAATTAACAGAAGAAGACAATTACAGGTTGGAGAGAGAGGAGAAACTTTCGAAAGCAGCAGATAAGATCAGTCATGTAGCTGAGCAGCTGGAGATCTATCGGCATTAAATATGTTTTTTACCCCTTTCTTTTGGAAGTAGAATGAGTATCCAAAAGTCCAATACCAGAGAAAATAGTAAAGCAGTCAGAAGAACTTCCACAACAACCTATTTTTGTTTTATTAGATGTCTTGCCATAATGCAATTACACAGAAAACATAAAAAGGAAAAAATGTTTTTCTTTCAGTGTGTGAGATTTTAAATCTTTCACATGAGTTGTATTTGAACATCAACAATTCTATTCTCTGTTAATCTCAGGAAAATGATGAGTAGATATTAATTTCAAAGTTTTTCCTCCTTGTTTCCAATGGGGAAGAATGTGTACAATGTGAAAGAACTGAAGAAATACACCACACAAAGAGAGAGCCCACTGAAGCTCTGAAGCAGTGTGTATAAGACTATTAGTCTCTCAGCAGCGTACCAAGTAGTGGTGATGCTTCATTTTACATTAGGCAGAGTAAGCGTGAGATATAGCTAAAAGAAGAAATTATCTTGTTAGTCTTATAAAGGTAACAGATAACATTTTATTTCACACAGATTGACTTCTCAGAATTCTGTTAAGTTTATAGAATCTGAATAAATCTTCTATAATCATACTTCAAATTAAAAATGAACGAATATACCACATTATTGTTTGCATGACCTTTGGTTTAGGTAAACCCAAGGAGTATGACTTTTCAAGTCTAATTAATGTTAAAATAGTGTCATAAAAAATATAATTTAGAACAAGTTGGTCCAACCTGCACCCCAGGACAGCTTTGAATGCAGCCTAACATGAACTTGTAAACTTTCTTAAAACATTGTGAAAATGCCCAGACCTTTTATTAGCTCATCAGCTATGGGTAGGTGTTACTATATTTTATGTGTGGCCCAGATCAGTTTTCGTTCCAGGGAAGCCAGAAGGTTGGACACCTCTTCTTTAGAACCTCTTACAGGTGATTAACATGTGGAGTTCTGGATTTTTTGTTTGTTTTTTTATGTGAAACAAAGCACTCTGGGTGCTTTAATTAATTTTTTCAGTTGTGACAGTGTGTTTTGCTATTTCTTCCTGTATGTTAGTAATAGAATGATCATTTCTTCCCTGCAGAAAGGAAATGAAAGATCTTGAAGAAGAATTGGACAGAACCATTCATTTTTATCAAGAGCAGGTGTGTGTGTGTGTGTGTGTGTGTGTGTGTGTGTGTGTATGTGTAACTTGAAACAATTCTGACTTGTTGGAATTGATAGCTCTATGTGCATGCAGAAGTATAGTTACTTGACTAGTTGTACACCTCTCCTGGGTATTTTGCATATAGCTGTGGAACATTTCTAGGGAGCCAGAGATTCTGAGAAAAGAGATCCTGCTTGAAGTTGCCGTGTCTTCTGCTCCTTTGGGAATGTGGATTTTATAAATAAGTAACATAAGTATTCGGGTCTCATATTCACTCAGGCTAGTTGTCTCTTAATTGGCAACTCATATTCTAGTTGATTATTGCATAAGATAGAAATTTACTAGACCAAAAAATTTTCATTGTCTTTGCGTTCAGTTGTGCTGTAAAAGTATAATAGAGTAGATCATGTATATGTGAAAAATTGCTTTAAAATGTTACTGACTTCAGAGATGCTTGAGGATTTTTTTGAGTTTATAAGTTGTATATTCACAGTCATAGATGTGAATGTTTTTTATGTAAGAAACGTAGTTATCAATATTACTCTTATTTTCTTTTTCAGATTACTGCCCATGAGAAGAAAGCACGTCGTAATATAGGGTAAGGCTTAAATTCTCTTAGGCTCTTTAATCAAATTTATGTTATAAAAATCAAGATAGTATTTTAAAAAATCATTTTTATTACTGTGTTCCTCATGAACTCTTCATTTTGTTACAGCACAGTTATTCCTAAAATCTGATATTTTTCTTCTCTACTTTCAGCACATTGCATCTTTGCAAGGAGCTTTTACACTTTCTCTGGGGGAGGTGATGTAATCCTCATGGATTATTGTTTCAAGGCACTGGATTGCCACTAATTACTTAAAGTGAACACATTACTTAAAGCTCTCCAGGGCTGTTTACTCCTCTTTAAACACTAGCATAGGACAAAATGATACCTAAAACCCTTTGTAGTTCTAAAAGTTCTACCAAATCTAAAAATTCTGGTACCTGCTTCTTAGGGCTGCATTACTTGATAACACATTAGGAAAAAACCATCATGAGAAATGGCATGTCAGGACTTCAGAAGAACTGTGTGATAAAATTGTAAGGATGCAGATTTTGACTAATTTATGAGTGATCCCTCTATGACTTAGAACCGTTGTAATAGCCAGCCTTTGGAAGACTTGTCCCTAGGAGACTTTAAGGGAGGAAGTTGCATGCTGGGTGAATACATGGGTTCTAGAGTCAGCCTGATTTGGTTGGTCTCCTGGCCTTGTCACCTACTGGCTTTCCCCTTACCTATAAAATAGGTGTGTCGTTAGTACCTATTTCATAGTTACCTATAATGATTAAATAAGTCATGTAAGGCTGTTAGTGTTAGCCAGGTGCTTCTAGGAACTGTACTTAAAGGCATCTTACATATCTTACTCATTCAATCCAACCCACATAATAATTCTGTAAGTAGGTATTATAATTCAGGTTTTACAGGTGAGGAAACAACCCAAGGTCACATGATTAGAGAGTGTAGAATGGAGATTGAAATGTTGACCTTTTAGATTCTAAAGTCTTCTGATTTTCCTGTTACTTTGCAATGAATGGGAGTGAGCTTGGGAAACCACTGCCATGGGCCTTTGCAGAGTTTCGACTTTGCCTAAAGTTGCAGGGACCTCAAGCTGTCCTTGTGGCCGAAGTACAGGTGTCTGGATTCTGTGCTGCTTAGGGGAGTGGGGAAGTATCAGTGTCCTTCGTGATCTGGAGCTGTTTAGGGATGGAGCGATAAGTCACGTGTGTTTTCTTCTTCCACTTTCATGTGTAGATGGGCCACTAGAAACACATCCAAACGAGGGCCAGGGAGCTTGTCCAAAAGAGACTAAGGATGCTCTTGGCGTAAGTATTGAAAGTGGAAATTGATCCGTATTGCAGGGATTATGTAATCTTTCGGTTTACTCGTTTAGAAATTTAGCTAGCAATCTAGTTATTGAGATGAAGCTATTCATTTCATTTGACAAATACGCCCCCTATTTAGCAGTATACCTGTTTCATTTCTGGATTGTACCTGATGGTGATGGAGTTACAACCTACAGACTATAACCCAGCTACAGACTGAAGGCTCGACCTAGTTTACTGTACTTAAACTAGAATTTGGCTCCCCCCCTTGGATTTTTATTTGAATATTTTAAAATAAATTTTTGTTACTGTATTTACAGTTTTAGTTTTGTTCAGCTTCCTGTGTGTAGAAAATATAAAGAGAAGCTTTTTGTTTTACTTTTAATTTCTTCTGTATAAACTTGGTAAAAGAATGTATTCTGGTACTCTTGGATTATTCTTGTGTTATCACCTCAGCCAGAATATTCGTTAGTGGGTTGAAGCTGATTTCCTTTGAGTTCCTAACATATCTGTGATGGCAGAAATGTGTTGTAGAAAGTGTTGGAATCTTTCTCTGGAACCTTTCAAACTGTCATAGACCACTTTCTGCTTGGGCGCCTCCGTGCTTTCTTTGAAGCCTAAGATTTTCAGGAAAATGATTACAAATTTTGTTACTGGTTTAGTGACTGCCACATGTTGGTTTGTTCTAGAATTCCAGTGTGCGTGCTCCACCTGGCTGCACGGAAGCTGAAGTCACTGGCCCTGGAGTGCCTGGGCCCCCTCCCCGCGCTCCAATTGGAGGTCCGTGGTGCAGAGTGGACACAAGAGGCCCCGATGTGGAAAGAGGCCCTCGTGTCTCCCCTGCTCTACTGGGAGGTGTGTCGGGAGCATCGCCACCTGCTGTGCCCCTAAGGGACTTCCTGGGCCCACCACATCTGGTGTTTCCAAGTTGCCTTTTTATTCTTAAATGTAATGTGTTTTCTTTAGGAAACCAGACATAGTAATTCTACGTACTGCTCATGTAGTTGTAGTAGAGGAAAACTCTTCTCACATTCCTTAAGGGGACCATTGCGTTTCCAATGGGGAATGCGGTCAGCCATCAGTACACCACCGTGGGGCTTCAACGGGATGCATCTGAGTCATGGGAAATGATTTCTGTATTTCACTTGTCAAGAAAATCACTGGCTTTTTGCAGCACTCTTGAGACTGCAATTATTTGTGTCTTGTTTGATAGAAATTCATTACTATGTCAATTATTAAGACATAATTACAATTTTTATTCTAACATTAACAATACTGGTAGTCTATGTTTTCAAATCTGTTTATTATGTTATTCTCATGCAGTCCTACTTAATTAAAGGTAATATTTTTATTATCCTTGGACTAATTATTTTGTTAAAATTTTATCATAGCCTCACTGCAAATAATGAAAAAATTTGTATCTTTTATATGTATACATTGACATTTAGAACTGTAGGTTTTGGAATAAATATATGGTAACCAAGCACTAGACCAAAGACTATAATTTGCTGATGGGGTAATATGTTCCATTATTCCTCCACATTGTAATTTGAGGTTAATTAAAATGAGTTTTCTGGAGTCACTAGTCTTCATTTCAATTCTGGTGAAAATTATTTTACATGAAAAGTCTTTTTAAAATTAAGTTTAAATAATTTGAAATAATTATTTTTCAAAGTGTTAAGTAAGATCTTCTATTTTAATTGGACCAATATTTTGTTCAAAAAAAGTTCTCTTTAATCATGTGTAGCTTGAGAGAGTATATTTTTCTTAATGTAGAAATGTATTTGTTAGATGATGTCATTATTCTGGTCTCAGTAATTGAATATGGAGGTGGGTGTTAGTCCATATGAAAAGAAAGAGAAAAGAGAGAGAGAGGAGAGAAGCCACTCGTTTCCTTGTCTTGCTTTCCTGCCCACCTGCCTTTTCCTCCCCGTGGTCCAGGCCCGCAGGTGCACGAGGACCGAGAGGGCCCTTGAATAACAGATGGTTGCAGACAGGACCGCGGGATTCCAGCGGACCACAAGGAAAACTTCCACTGCTAAACCCCTGGCCTGAGGCTACCTGTGTTTTCCTCAGACCACCTGTTTTTCTTCTTATTAAATATCAATTGCTTGATCTTCCACAGTTGAGATACACCATTAAGTTTATCTTGTGACTAATTGTGGTCTCCCTTGACTTTGCCTGTGGAAACCTAACATTTGATGGTTGCTCATATAAGGAACCCCACCTCTTCCTTCCTGGGGGGACGTTCAGGTCAGTCTATCCCTTTTCATCCGCTGATTTGCCCTGATTTGCCTCTGGTTAAAAAGATGCAGCCCAGCCCGAGCGGGTTTCCAGGCCTCATCCTGAGGGACCACCGGAATGGGGATGCCTGTCCTGGCCTGGGGTCCCACCCCCCTTACCGGACTCATGGGGTTCCGTAGTGGGATGCCCTGCCACCTTCCCTGCCAGTGGCACATTGGCTTAGACTCATCCCCACATTTAGCTTCCTTCTTCCGCTGCCACGGGCTGTGGCTCCTCACAGGGAAGAGATTCCCCCTTAGGGACCCCCTTAGGCCTTATTAAGAACGGAGCCTACCCCGACCTAAAAGCCCAACACCTTGTCTTCTTCCCGACTGAGGCCTGGCCGTGCTGTTAGCTCAACAGTGGCCAATCCTGGCCTCCAAATAGGACCCTTGAACTTGGTCTCCTCCAGGATGTAGGTAATCTCCCTAATGCTGGCAGGGTAAATGGAGAGAGGTCCCATGCCTTTTGGCTTTCTTTTAGGTACAAAATGACCCACCTCACCCCTTTACTAAGGATAATCCAACCCTCTTAGGTCTGGCAGCATCCTCTTCTTCCTCCTCTTCCTTCCCTTCCCCATGGGCACCCCAGACTTTCCTACCTCCAGACTCAGACCCAGACCCTTCCTTGTATCTGACTGCTCCTCTCCTTAACCCCCACTTAGCAGCTCCCTTTGGCACCCACCGCCCCAGCCCCTGTGACTCTCCCCAGTGACCCCAACCCCAGACCTCTCCACCACCATCTGATCTGTGTCTCCTCCTCACCCCTGCTCTAGCCATTCCTACGCGCCTCCGGCAACCCGAAAGCCCCTCAGAGAGGTAGTGGGCGGAGGGGGCCCTGGGTGTGTTCATGATTCATTTTCTGGGGCTGATCTGAGCCAAACTGAATCCAAATTAGGTTCCTTCTCCACCAATCCTACCTACTGTCCTAAAGAATTTGAATACCTCACCCTGAGCTAGGTTCTCACCTGGCGTGGTATCTGTGTCATCCTTTGTACTTGCACTAACTTGGACGAAAGGGGTCGTATTCATTCCAAAGCCTGGGAAACCGCTGATTCCGTGCCCCACCGTAATGCTAACACTCAACACCTGGGGGAAGCAGCAGCCCCCATGCAGGACCCTAAGGGGAATTACCAGACCACACTCAGCCCCATCCGGACTGTCTTCGTAGAGACCATATGATTAACTGCCTTCTCCAGGGTATGAAGACGAACATCATAAAGGCCGCTGACTGTGAAAACGTCAGGGAACTTCACCAAGACCGTAGTGAAAATCCTGCTGTCTTTCCCTCCTGCCTCTCAGAGGCCCTGTGCGCTCACACCGCTATTAACCCGGAGTCTCCAGAGGGCAAATCCATTTTAGCCATGCATTTTATTTCCCAATTGGCCCCTGATATTCATAGGAAACCCCCAAAATTAGAAAACGGGATCTATACTTGCTCTGATCTCCTAGAGCTGGCCTTCAAGGTCTTTAGCAATCAAGATGAGGAAGCAAATAGGCCCATACCAAGGCCTTACAAATGGTTGCTGCAGCCGTTTCTCAGGCTGTGAGACCGGGTCCTCAGCCCCCAAGGAAAGGAGCACACCTCTGGGCTCTGCCAGGGACATGCTTTAAATGTGGTCTCACAGGACATGGAGCCGCTCCTGTCCAAATCCCAGGCCTCTCACCAGGCCTTGTCCCAGGGCTGCTGCGTGGGCCATTGGAAGTCAGACTGCCCGGACCCCTCACGGACTGGGTGCATTTTCTTCCTTTTTCCTGGCCCCCTCCCCCAATGTCCCCACAAAAGGACATGGATCCTGTCGTCCTCAGGGTCCTTGGCAATAATAAAGACTGAAGTGGTCTGGTCCTGCCCCAGAACTTCACATCCTCCATCCGCATGATAGAACCTCGGGTAACGCTCTCAATTCCTGGTCAACCCATTTCTTTCCTAAGATATGGGGGCCACTTACTTGGCACTTCCCAAATTCTCAGGTCAGCTCACTTCTCTCATCTCAATTGTTGGGGTCCACGAGATTCCCTCACATGCCATGGCTACCCCACCTCTCACCTGTACCCTAGAAGGACATCCCTTTTCCCACTCCTTTTTAATTTTACCTTCTGTCTGGCCCTCGTCCTAGGGGGAGAGATTCTAAGTTTCATTCCATGTGGACTGTCCATATTCCAACCACCGCCTCCTCCCTCGACCCAGATCCTTCTTCCCAGACCTCTCAGGCTGAACCATCGGGGATTAACCCCCACGTGTGGGACACGTCCCAACCTGTTACTGCTCCCCATCACCAACCCC
Source organism: Lyroderma lyra (assembly GCA_004026885.1). Lineage (NCBI taxonomy): Eukaryota > Metazoa > Chordata > Mammalia > Chiroptera > Megadermatidae > Lyroderma > Lyroderma lyra. Next base: position 30,677 of record PVJL010011075.1, read on the forward strand.
TTACCGTCCCCCTTAAAGACCCTGCCCATTTCCCTCCCAAATCCCAGGACCCTATCCCACAGCAGGGCCTTCTGGGACTTACGCCCCTTGTTCACAAGTCTCTCCAAGCAGATCTCGCACAAGTCACTGGGAGGCAAATAGCTCTCACCGTGCTAACGCAGGAATATTACAGCCCCCTTGCTAGCAATCCCTAGGTACCCCTGAAGTTGCTGCCTCTGCTCAGGAGGAAGTAGTTTCAGAAAATGGTCCTTAGCCCATTCTCCCTAAGGTTAGTACTTACAAAAGCAAAAGCAGGACATGTTACACCATACAAAAAGAAAGAGAAAAAAAGATGGAGAAAATAGAAGTCATTTATTTTGCTTGTTTTGCTTTACCACCTATCTGTTATATCTCTGCCTCCCCCATTGTCCAAGACCACAGGTGCATGAGGTGCTAGAGGGCCCTGGAGTGACGAAAGGCTGCAAGTGGGACCTCAAGGTTGCAGCAGACCGTGGGCCATGGGAGTGAGTTGTGGGAAACCCAAGGACAACCAAGGAAAGCCGCCCCCTGCTAAACCCCCGGTCTCAGCCCCCCCTTGTTAGTACTGCCTCGTGAATCCTCAACTCTCCTCCTACGCAGGGAGTTCTGGTCCCTCTGCCTCACCTCCTGCCACTCAAATACACCATTAAATTTATCTCCTGACTAATTTTAGTCTCCCATGACTTCTTTGCTGGCTGAAACCTAAAAATAGTTACCGGAAGTTACAAGCTAATGGTTCATTAGAACTGCAGACTGCAGTACAGGTGTTTAAAGTGGAAAAAATAAAGTCTTTTTTCATTCTCTTTGAACAGTGAGAAATGTTTATGATTTGAGAGGATTTCCTCATTATCCTCCCCCATGAGCTGGATTCCCCCTCCCCTACATCCTGAAAGTAGAAGTGAGTTTCCATCACAGTTTATTCCCTCGTCAAATGAGCCTTCAGACATGTGACAAATGCTCATCCTCATTAGCTATCAGGGAAATGCAAATCAAAACCACAATGAGG
>PVJL010011075.1:31800-45176 GCA_004026885.1 Lyroderma lyra
TGTGGAGAAAAAGGAACTCTGGTACACTGCTGGTGGGAGTGCAAACTGGTACAACCACTGTGGAAGGCAGTGTGGGGGTTCCTCAGAAAATTGGGAATGGAGCTACCATTTGACCCAGCAATCCCCCTTCTGGGGATCTACCCAAAGAACTTGAAAACCTTTGTCTGCAAAGACTTATGTACCCCAATGTTCATTGCAGCACTGTTCACAGTGGCCAAAACATGGAAACAACCAAAGTGCCCTGCGACAGATGACTGGATAATGAAGCTGTGGTATATATACACAATGGAATATTACTCAGCTGTAAGAAAAGATGAAATATTGCCATTTGCGACAAAACGGATGGACCTGGACATCACCATGCTTAGTGAAATAAGCCAGACAGAAAAAACAAGGAACTGTATGACTTCACTCATATGCAGAATATAAAACTGAAAGCAAAGAAAAAAGAAATGAACAAACAAATAACCCATGGACACCATCAATAGTTTAATATTTGGGGACGAGTGGGTTAGGGAGGGGAGAAAGGGGAGGGGGTGGGAGAGGAGGGGGGAAGCTAAATATAAGGTGATGGAAAGAGCAGTCACATTAGGTGGTGAACTTATTATACATCAAGTTGACAATGCACTGTAGAATTGTATGCCTGAAACCTATGTAATCCTTGCTAACAGATGTCACCCCAATAGGTCTAACAATAAAAATGAATTTTTTAAAACTATGAGCCTTCTAGTGATCATCCAGAACCACAAGAAGAAAATTGACAGTATTTCTGGTCTTTCTTTGAAAATCAATTTTGACATTTCTCTCATTTTCAGTTTAAGTAACAGCTGTTACTTAAGTCTTTATACTTTCGCTCAAAATGAATCTTAACGGAATAACCATTCTCAGCGTGGTAATTTATAAATAAAGGTTATTTAAATATAAATCTTATGAGTAAATTATTTTCAATTAATTTATTCTAGATAGTATAATTATTTTAATTTGATTTTAAAATCAACTATCCCACAAACAATAATGGGAGACTTCTATATGTAATCTTGCAGTTGGGGATGTTTTAAACTCCAAAGGCTGTGTCTTTATACCCAGAATTGTATTTACTGTGGTGGAAGACAAATGTGAAAAAAATTTTATTATTAATTAAATAAATTTTAATTGATTTAAAGAATCATTTGGCATTGATAATATTAATAAACTATTTTTTTTCATAATTATGGCTCCATTAGTTAGTTTTGTTTTTTCTATTTTATTTTCTAATTTCTCCCAATAGCTTTGAGGCTCAAAACTAATGCTTTACAGGGGTCTTTCCCATTCAATTATCTTACTCAAATGTATCCTATTTTTTGCATGTAGAAATGAATGACCAAACACAACAAATAAATATACTTTTAAAAGTAAAATTGATTGTATTTAAAAGAAAACCAGAATATAGTCTAATGGTAAGTTTCAGAATTTGGACTTTTTAATTCATTCACTGTTTTCCTGAAAGTTTTATTTTTTTATTTTTCTCTTCATTTGTAAGATATTCACTGATTTTAGTGGGAGAATGCTGAGGTTTACTACAGGATAACTATATTGAGGCTGTGTGTCATCATTGTGAGCTTTGGATTCAGTGTGTTTATTCATAGAATGTTTCCCTGACTCAAGTTTGTATTGTAACTCTTCTTGCACATTAATCTGATTATGAAAGGCTGATAAATATTATAATACCTATGTTGAGAGGTTTATTGTTTAAGTTGTTTACTTGGATTTTGTTCCTCAGTGCCACAAGGCAGCAGATTGAACACTTGCACAAAGCACCGATGCGTTTGTAATGGGAGCACTTCATGCCAGCATTCCCCCGGGTGCTCTGTGGGACACTGTTCTAGTGAGGTGTCTCTACTCCCTTTCTGTTCTTACCCACACCTGAGAACACAAAAAGGCTAAAAAGAAAGGCTCCATTTGAAATGCTTGGATAAAGTATGAAGTAGAATGAGGACTGTAATAGCATCGTTACACTTGGTGTTTAAAAGCCAGATTTCAGGGGGAAATAAGCACTATACTTTTTAGATGGCAAGTGAAAGGAAGAAGAGAAACAGAAGAGGAATAATGCAGAACATTCCAATCAAGTGACATGTTTTTGTTTGCCCTAAGATAGGGGAGACCTGCCCAAGCTTAAGACAGAAGAGAAGGAGAGAGGAGAAGTGAATCAAACATAATAGAGAGAGCGGTAAACTGAGGAAGAGAACTCAGAGAGGAGGCAGGGAGGGCACTGGGTGACAGCACGGAGGACAAGACTGGATACGGGCTGAGGACTGGCATTCCAGAATAAGTGAACATACTTGGTTATAAAAATATTCTTATTAAAGTAATATTACCAAATGGGAATATGTCAAATAAAAGTATTTTAGGATGAATGGCAAGTTTTCCTCATTTATTTCTTATCCCCAGTTACACTTCCTAGTTACTTTCTCTTCTAATTTTTCCCCTACATAATTCTGGTGAATTAGAATGTATAATATATGCTCATACCTTCAATCTCTGATTTATAAACTCCCTTTATTAAATTTATCAGTTTCTGTGTTGATTCCTTAAGATGAAAAATTAGGACTTAATACACTTCAACTATTCCCATCCCCATTTCCCTTTCCTCTCCATGTTTGATATTTATCCAAATCAAAGAGTTTTATTATTTCCTTTGTAATTTTAATATATTTAAACCTCTGTGAGTACCCCTTTCCTTTATTCCATCTCCCATCTTCCCCTACCTTGATCAAATCCGATTTTCTCTTAGCTATGCATTTATATTTGCAAGATTGCTGAGAATTATATTATACCTACAAGCATATGCTATCTTCTATATTTGGTCCAAAGTTGATCTAAAATTTGAAAATCAAAAAATAGCATTCATATCATTATTATTACTATTTAAGTTTTGTTCACTATGAGACCATATCATACATTCTAATTTATATCTTCATGTAAGAGAGACCGTGTTCCTGTTAGATCTCTCCTGGGTGAGGATTCAGGCTGGGAAATCTGTGTGTGTGCGGGCAGGGTGGAGACAGGGAGTCTGTGACTGACAGGCTTTGCCTTAGGATGAGCCCGTAAGGAGTCGGCTGACTGGCACTTAGCCCTCCAGATACCAGAATGAGGAGGGCTTCATCTAGGACACCACCATTCACACTAGCAGCTTTTGCTTGTTTCAAACAGTTTAATTTCTGTGGAGAATGTCCAGTATTTCAGCTGGATCCTGACTCACTGCCTTGTGGCAGGGGAATGGTGGAGCCAACTATTAGTTATTCCATGTACAGACCTTCAAGTGAGCTCCCTATTTTCGTACATCCTTCTGGACACAGCATACCAACTGGCTCTGACCTCAGCCTCTGGTTCATCAGGCAGACCTACTCCCAGCCCCTATTAGCAGGTCCTGGGCTGCAGCTTTTTCTACCTGTTTTATCCTCCATCCTAATCCCACCTGTTCTGCTGTCCCTTATAAAATTTCAAAGCCTCATATGTTGGTGACCTCTTTTATTCTCTCAGTGCTGTGAGGTTTATTTCTCTCGGCTTTTCTTTGTGTTTATTTCAATGGGGCTGCAACAGGCAGGTGGGAAATGCATGTGCTTACAGTGTGGTCAAGAAATTTTTGAAATGGGGGGTCATTGGAGAGGTGGGACCCCTAGTGCACACAGATTGTGTGACTTCTTATTAGCATATGTGTCAAATTTCAGCCTAATTGCATCCATGTAAAGCATGTCGAGTGTGCAGGAAAACCCAAGTGTGGACAAAAATGAATTTTGCACCATGTTTAAGTTCCTCACAAAACTAGGGGAAAGAGCTCAAACTGTTTTGAGAGATGGGAACAGTTCATGAAGACTGTTGCCCTGAAAATTCCATGGTTTATAAGTGGCGTAGCCTTTTAAAACAAGGCAGAGAGTAGATTCAAGTAGATGTTTGTCCAGGAAATGCTGTGAGGCCACTTCCTCAGACATTGTCAGAAAAGTTGAAAAACTTGTAGTGGAAGATGCCAGATTGGATAAAAAGCAGCTTGCAGAAAGGGCTGGAGCACCACCTACAACCATTTTGAATATTCTCCATCAGCATTTAAGGGTGTCAAAAGTCAGTGCAAAGTGGGTACAGGAATGCTCTCGCCACTTCAGAAACAACAACGTGTCGAGTGCTCACAACAGTTCGGAGCTCTGCAGAGACAACAGAGATGAAGTTCTAAACAAGATTTTCATTGGAGATAAAACTTGAGTTCACTATTATGAGCCTGAGTCAAAGCAGGAGCCCATGCAGTGACATAAAAAGCTCACCCTCTGAGTTCGAGTTGTTGCAATTGGCTGGAAAAATCATAGCTACTGTTTTTTGGGATATGGAGGGCATCTTTCTGATAAATTACAAGGATAAGGGTGTCACAGTAACTGGAGAGTACTGTTCAAGTCTGCTGAAACAGTTAAAAGAATCTGTGAAGGACTAAAGAAGAGGCAAATGGACCTAACGGGTGCTGCTTTTGCACAAGAAAATGCCTGTGCACAAGAGCAATGTTCACGATTGTGGCTTCCAAATGTGAAACCACCCTTCCTTCCTACAGTTCAAACCTGGCTCTGTCTGATTATTAGTTTTTCCCAAATATTAAAAAAAATCTTCAAGGGAAGAAACTTACAGATGACAAAGGGGTTAAAGTTGCAACTTCAACATATTTTGAAGGCTAACACAAAACATTTAATTTTGAGGGTATATTTATTGAAAAATCTGAAAAGTGTATTGGGTTAAGGATGAATATAATGAAAAGAAAAATAATAGGTTGGTTTTGTTTTTTACCCCACTTCCCCTTCATTCCATGTGTTGTTTCTACCCATGCCCAAATCTGATCACCTCTTGATGGTCAATTGCTACCAGGCAGTGGGAGACGCCATGACCCCAATTGACATGACTGCAAAGGACTCTCACTGTGCTCCTTGCTTCCCCTTCACCACCATGGCAGCTGCAGTGTTCTATTGAAAGCATAATTGATATCGTGTAACTCTGCTCAGAACCCTCCAGAACATCTTCATTTCTTTCTGAATAATAGCTAAAATCTTGCAAAAGTACATGCCCTTACATGATCTATCCTCTCATAGCCTTGCTTTCAAAACTAAGCTTCTAGTAGTATTCTACTCATTCTATTCATGCTTCTCAAGTTCCCTGACCTCTACCATTCCCTGAAAACCAGGTTCATTCTGGCATCATGGCCACCTTATCCTGTGTCCTAATTCCGTATATGGTGAAATTCCAAATCTTTTGCTGAAAAGACATTTTCTCAGAAGATTAGGTTGACTACCCTACATTAAAATGTTAATAATGTGTAAAGTAATAAATAAAACAAGGTTTTCTCATCTTAAAAACACTCTAATATTCTTTTTGCTTTAAATACCTCTTAAGCTCCCTCCCCTTGGTCTGTCTGAAGGCCCAAGGGGCGTAAGAGACAGTTAAGCCATCCTAAGCAACACAGGACTGTTATGGCTTAATGGGCAGCTTATCAGAACTCAGATGTTGAAAACCACATGTGCTTTATGTCTTTCTCCATTTTCCTCTTTCCTCTCTCTTGGTTTACCCAACAGGCACATATCTCCCCATAGTAGTGAAGGGGACTGCAGGAACTCCTAAACTTATGTGTCTCAATAATAAATCTACTTGAAAATGGCTCTACATTTATCCTTTACCTTTCACAGCAAATATTTCTTATTGTGTAAACAGTCGATATCAGAACCAAGGGATGTGAGAACGAGAATGCCTGCACTGAACTCCTGTAGCATTCGCTCCTCTTTTCATTCCACGGGGAGCAGCAGCCTCATTCTTATCATACTTTCTGTCCTTTAAAACCCCATTTCCTCCGTGGAGTCTCAGTTATATCTTCAGTTGATTGATTGTCACAGTTTGACAGCATCTGTTTTAGATTGTTCACATGCCTTCCCCTGGCTCTTTGTCTATCTGAAGAGTTAAATGAATCTTCATTCACCCCACATAGTTTCTTAAACACCTGCTTAGTGCCAGGCACTGTTCTGGGCCCAAGGCATAGAGCAATGGGTCTGAGCCATTTCATTCCACATAGTGGGCTTCAGCCTAGCCCTTCATAGTTACTGATCAGATTTGAGTGGACAGTGTAACATTGCCCTGATTGGTCAGCTGTGTACACTTGGGTGTCAATTAAGTGACCAGAAGCCTCATGTCAGGGCACAGGTGCTGGAGCAGAGGTGTGTGTAGCTGGCATTGTCTTGGGTGCCCAATCTAAATGTTTCCCTCTTCCTCAGCCTTGGCATAGCTCCAATACCTAGACATTTCCTGTGTTCATCCAGCCTTGTCCAGTCAGGCTCTGAGGAAAGTGGGGACAGATTGTTTCTGAATTGCCTGAGGAAAGGTGTGACAGTGCTGATTCCTGAGCTCCACTCAGACCTTCTACATGACAATATATCTGGGTGGAGTCCAAGAATCCAGTGTGAAAGCCTCCCAGGGGATTTCATGGAAAGTATTAAATCACTGAAGATACAGAGTGTTTTTTATTACTAACATGTTGGAGGAAGAGTGACTTTCTGTCTAATGTATGATCATATAAATTATTGATTCCAAAGACAGGCTATTGATAGTCATTGGTTTGAAAGATTCCAATGAGACTGAAATGAATCACTATTGCCCTGGAGTCTGTATGTGGAAGAGACACGTGGTTTCCTTTAAGATTGCAAGAATTTTGCCCCCTGGCTCTTTCATTAAGCTAGAATCAGCTGAGAGTTGGAAGAACAGAGACAGAAAAATCATTTCTTATTACAGACTCAATGACCTGAAAATTGCCTGAGCTGGAATAACATTTAATCCAAAACCATTATTTTGGAGATGATGAATACAAAGTTACGTAGAGACCCCAAGTTTGCACAACCAACTTGTGGGACTTGTGGATTGTATTTCATAGAGTTTTGTCCTGACACTTGCATTGATATAGATAAGATAATGTAATGCCCCATAAACCACAATCCTAAACATGAGCTGTACTGTCTTTGGTGAAATGTGCGCATGTGATAGAAAACTTGTGCAAGGAAATAGGCAGATCTCATGAGGTCCATCATGGCTGACCATCCAAAGGGGATTGTCACAACATCTGGACTCCAGAGAGAATTATGACAGAAGAGATTCAAGTTTCAACCCAGGTGGGAGTGTGCATAACTTGGGGAATGACCAGTTCAAACATGACATATCTGGGATTCTGTCATTCTTGTTTCCCCTGCCACAATAGGGACCATCTTGACTTTATCTCCATATTCCCAGTGCCTCCCTCTGTGCTTGGGTTGTAGGAGGTGCTCAGTGTTTTCCCTGAGCTGACCATGTCTGAGGGGTCTGTGAGATCAAGTGCACACTCCCCTCCCTCTTCCCATGAGACCAGTAAGGAATTGGAGGAAGGCCCATGACATGAGAAAAGAGTTCACCAGGTATCCAAGTCATCACTGTGTGCACTAGGAAGTGGGCTAAGCTATGATGAAGGCAGACCATTTGCCCAGAATATAGATATTCTTAAAGTTTGAAACACAATAAACAGGAAGGTGTAAGGCATTGGTTTTTAAATTCAGTTCACATACCTTCAACAGTAGTGTTTTATGCCTTGATATAAATATTAGATTAAGGAATACAATTGTACAGAATGAGTTATGTGTGTTAGTTCATCCAAGTTCTCTTAACAACAAGGATATGGAGAGAACTTTAGATCAAGGGATTCTGAGAACTGGCCTGCACAAATAAGCCTGCCTTAAGCAATAGGTAATGGTTATGAATTTGTGAAAAACTTATCACATGTCAGATAATAATAATAAAACCTGGGTTCTCCATACATTCTATTCCCCTGTCCTTAGTTTTGGCTTCATTTCAGGCCGTCTATTTGTAAGATGGTTTTAGGAGCTCTAGTCCATCACTTGTCTATTTAGGAAATCAAACACAAATCTGCAATTGTTTCATCTCTCAGCATTTCTACTAATATCTCTTATTTGGCCAATGCTTGAGGACCCAAGCCCTGTGATCCTAGGAATGAGATGCAGGCATCGATTAGCTTATGCCTAGAGCTGGGCTGGAGTCAGTTCAGTGAAACGACAGCCTGTTGTGTGGAGGTGGGGTGGGGGTGGTTTAAAGGGAGAAAAAAAACTTGATAGTGTTTCAAAAAGAGTGAATAAAATCAGAATAATCTCCAGAGAATAAATTGCCTAACCTGCAGCATCCTCAGGTGGTCACAGTGTCCTGGCATCTTTTCCCATTGCCACACCTGCCAGCTTTCACCTCTCCTACCGGGAGTACTGGGCAGAACCTACCGGAGGGCCAGAGGAATCTCCTAATAATCTTTGTCCTGGCCTACATGCGGCCCCATCCACAGCACCTACGCGGCTATCATAAATATGAGCTTCCATGAAAGGCATGGTGATCTGAGAGAAAGGCACTTGGTACAACCCTGAGGTGTACCATACAACTGCCCATCGTGACGACCCTGAACATCCTGTGCGTGATCATCAAGGTCCTTCGTAAGCCACCTCTCAGCTCTCTGTCCCTCATAAGAGCTTCCACAGAGCGCACTGAAAACAAGCTCTTGGGAAGGTGTCTGGAAGAAACTCAACGATGAAGATACAGATTTATTTTTTTTTAAATGCGTTAATTGGGATTAGGTGTGAAATGTGTGCATCAGCCAGGCAAGGGGCCTTGTCTGCTGAAGACTGTGCAGTAGGGCCCACCTGGAGCCCCTCAGCACCCTTGTCCTTCCAGACTTGTTCCCATGGTGAAGGCAGCCCTGGCTGGCAGGGGGCGCTGTGTCACCTGCTACTAGGGCAAGGAGGGACCAGAACGTGACCTCCTGAACTTTTTAGCTGACATGCATTGAACTTTCCAAAACCCTTTTCGGAACTACCGAGGAAAAGGTCGGGAGACTATGCACGGGGGGTTTTAATATCACAAAGCAGTTCAGCTCCAAAGCACAGTGTTCTTATACTTCCTAAGTTCATTGGCCTAAGCTCTGTGTCACTCACTCTTCAGGCTGCCTTGGGATAGTCACACTCTTTTCTAGAAGGAGAAGGGCAGAGCCAGACACACTCAGGAGGGCCAGCTGTGCACCACAGACTCCCCATTACCATGTGGCTGAGGTGGAGGAGGTATTGAAGAGGGTGTGGCATGAGGGAATAGCTGGAGAGACCTTTCATTTGCTGCTGAGGGATGAAGGAGGAGATTTTCTCCACCCCTCAGCCTCCAGGTCATTGACTGTTGAGGTAATGTCATTGTTTACATTTTCACTTGATGAGTTCTTCACTGTTTAAACTTTCTCCTGTCAGAAATTCTGTGTTTGATGTTTATATTCATGAAAAAATATGCATATATGGAATGTGTGTACATCACGTGGTTACAACATAAATTCAAACAATAGAAAGAGATGTCTAGTACAAAGGATGTCTTCTCTTAATTTTTGTCTACTGAGCATCTTTCTTTTTCCAGAAACAATAATTATTTATATTTTTTCTATCAAGTCACAATGTATACATACATGAGACATGCAAATAAAAATATACTGAAATACACATGTCTATAAATTTTTGTCTCATTCCTTGTTTAGCCCCCACAGATACTAACATTCTACACACAGGATTCTTTGCCATATTTCTTACCTACTAACAATGTATTTTCATCATGTTGTGTGACATTAATGTTGATGGTTCCATGAACCTCCTTCCCCGTAACATGACCATGGAGTTCCATTGTATGCTTAAATCATCTGATATGTAGGGTTATTTTGTCTCCAAAAACAGGACCCCAGTGATGGTTAGATGTATACTCTGAATGAAAGAGCACCAAAACCCCATGAATGTGTCTATATTGCATGTGTGGATGACAAGGTCACTGGCATATACTATTACCTTTCCTAGGAGCTACTGTTCTGAAGTTTCTGCACAGGTGTGAAATGTGAGGAGCTGTGGTTTGATAACCCCATATGGTTGCAGATGCACATGTGGGTCAGTGAACCCAAGGAAGCCTGGGAAAGTAAAAACTGTCTCTATAAAATACCACCTGTAGTGAAAAAACATCTCCATCTTTCTGCATATAGAGAATCTGGTCATTTCACATAGAAGGCAGCAATATTGAATCAGCTCCAACTTTTTATGTAAAAGGTTAGCTGAATATCTATTTTTGTGTTTAGACACTGGGAGGGACAAGAAACTGTTTCCATCATCTTGTAACTATTGTAGGGCACGTTTAAAGCCAAAGCAACCTCTAAGCCCCCTCAGAGAGGAAATCAATAGTCTACAAGGCAGGCTCTAATTCCCCCCATCAAAGGTGAGTACTCCGAGGCAAAAACAGTAGATTAATAGCCAGTAAAGGCAGAACCACGAGTGTCTCCCTCCAGAGCCCGTGTGTTCTTCATTCTGGTCTGGGTCTCAGAGGGCAATGGGATGCACAGTAGGTTGAAGATGAATCCTGCCCATCTGATTGCCTGTGATTCCTCACCCATAAGATGGAGACAATCGTCCAGGTTGACCGACCTCCATTATCATGGCTATGGTTGCTCCTGCTTAATGTTTTTTCATGAATAAAACATACTCCTAAAAGATGTGAGATAGAAGGGGTCTCCATTCACGTGGCTCTTACCCTTGACATTCAACCCCATAAATCTCATGTTTTAAAACTCACCATAGAAACTACATTCACAAAGTAGTGAAATACTTTGCCATTTTTATTGCTAACATGGGCATATATTGTCAAGCTTTGGTTCCAAGTGCCTGAGTTAAGTGATAGAGCCATAGGACAGACATGTGACTTTGAGGTGTTTCATCAGCCTCTCCTTATCACCTTCAGTGTATGCGTGTGTTTCTAATTATGTCTTTGGAAACATAAGTAATAACGTGGTCTTCCCCCACGGAGGCAATCGTCAAGTGGTTGTTACAGGACTCTGGTGATCCCGACCACCATTGAGGTGTCAGTGGCACTTTCACATTTCCAAGTGTGTATTTGTTTGACACAGGGCATTCTTCCCATAATTCAGCAAAACAACATAGTGCAACCAATAATTGTGTGCAAAGGCAGGTGTGAGAGTCCATGTAATGTGTCCAATAAGACACTGTCATGAAAGAATTTTCAAAGTGAAACAAATGCTATCTTTCTTGTGAAACTTTCTTTAGCAAATAGGATTATGCTTTTTAAAAAAAATAATATTTATGATAATCTATAATAGGTTCATTATTATTATGACAGAAAATAATGATACTTTACCAAAAACTTTTTGTGTCTTTTTTCTTTCTTAAATGCCTAATAGAACCAAAGGGCAAAGATAACACACACACAGAAGAAAGATCTTAAGGGTACTCAAGAGTTTATATCAGAAAGTGACACGAGGACAAAATGTGTGACTCCTGCTGCTTGAGAATATTAGGCAGAAGTTGGGGGTGTGGATGCGGTGGGGATTGTGTCCCAAGGACCCATGAGTTCACACCCACGCTGCAGCTGCCCTCTACAGGGACATGTGGTGAGGCCTGATTTCCAAAACAGCCTGCTGGGGACCTAGGACATTAGAGGGAATGTTGGTTGGGGCTGATCTGTGAAGTGAAAACACCTGTGTTCAGTCACTTTATGCGTGACCCTGCTAGAGTCTCAGAACAGTAGGTGTCATACTGAGGAGTCATTGATGTTGAATTCAGTGACCACTTTTCATGGTATCTGTTGAGATGCCTTAGAAACTAAGCCCATGTGGGGATCGCTGATGTGCCATCCTTGTGTCCCACTGAGGCACAGCTGGATCACGCCTGAGCCTTCATTGCACGTAGAAAATCACAGAGTTTGAGGATATGTTGGCATGCTCAGTTGTGGCCCTGCCCTCACTGAGAATGCACAGCAGCTGCCTTTATGAAGCACTGTGTTCTGTGAGTCCAGATTTCAACAGTGACAACAGCACCAGGAACAACTCCTAAATTTGGGGGCATCAGCTAGGCCACTGCACAATAATACCTCTGTAGTCAAAACAGAAAGGTGACTTGTGGGACCCAGTGCAAAAGCAAACTGTACAACCTGTTTAAAAATCATTCAAATAGATTTCTTAATGACTTTGTAGTCTACTTGGTTTGGAAGGTCTTTGTTTTTGAGATAACTGCTAATGCCTAAAAGGTTGAAGCAAATTGCTCTCTCACATTGAAAACCAAATGAAGGATTCATTCTTCCTCATTATTAGCATGGCCCTGACTCTTGGCTCCATTCCAGACAAATTTCACTCCACAGGTGAGGCTGAACCTCTCATGAATTGGAAAGTGTACCGGCCTGGGGTTCATGGTCCTGATCTCGTGCCAGATTTGATAATGTTTAGAATGAGAAACATGGCTCACATTTTCTAAGTAAAAGTGAATGTGTGATGTGGATTTAATGTACTCGACATTCTGGTTCTCCATTGTGATCACCCCACAACCCCTATTTACTAAAGTCTCTCATATCACACATTTTAAATTTAATGTACCTTTGAACTGCTGAGCATGTTGAAGTAGGCATTGATCTTGTTATGTGATTATTATGACTCGGGTTCGGGCCATGAATGACAGTTAACTCTCCTGGATTTCTATGTGCATTTCAAGAGAAAAACTAATGGCTGTAAATAAAATTTGAGATCAGAAAAAGGCTGATTTTTATTTTAAACACACAGTTTAAATTAGGGATGAGAACAGAATTTCTGTGTTCCCTTCCCCACTCATTACGTCATGGAATTGTGGAATTCAAATAGAAAACACAGTTCCTAACCTCTCAATAACAGGAAAAACCCAATCTCAAAGTTTTGCTTAGGTATCTCCCCTCTAGTGTCCTCAGACCTGATGGTGGGGCCTTCTCTCCCTGACCTGAGGATCAATCCAGACAACCTCATACTGCATCCTCATAGACACGAGTCCTACAATGTTCCTGACATTAAAACATAAAGTAAGGTGGAAACGACTGTCATGTGAGCCTCCCTTTTACTTCATGCTGGAATTTTGGAGTGTGACATAACCAGTAACTCACTCACTCATCGAGGACTACCTTGAGGATGTAGTAGTATTCTGAGCATTTTATAAAGTCAGAAATGGAGGATTCAGGATGAGAGGTGGACTCCAAAGACATGTCCTGGGAATATGTTGACGTGAACAATTACCTTCAGGGGCTGTGGTCACCGTGGTGCTGGTCTGAGTTCAGTGCAACCAGCCAATCTCCGATGTCTATCGCTGAGGGTGGTGTCAGCCAAGTGTCAGTCCCCTCCTTCTGAGCTCAGAACCCGCCTTGCTCAGCTGTGAAGCATCCACCTGCCTCAGAGAAAAGCTGCCTCTGAGCCCCGGGGCCACCAGATCCCTCTGACCTCTGTCAAGCTGGCTCATGCGTGCACCAGGGAAGAGGAGGAA
>PVJL010011076.1:0-19891 GCA_004026885.1 Lyroderma lyra
TGATGGTGGTGGTGGTGGTGTGGTGGTGATGGTGGTAGTGGCAGTGGTGGTGTATGGGTTGATAGGTGTGGGATAGGGATGGGATATAGGATGATGGGGATGGTGATGCACATCACATAACTTTCAAATAACTTTTGGCAATAAGATAAAAGATGTTCACATTGGGAGCTGAAACACTTAAGAATTTGCAGGTGCATTTTGAAAGCATCTTGATGATTTTTCTTTAAACCAGTGGTTCTCTACCCTAGCTTCCCAGTAAAGCCATGTGGGGAGAATTTGAAACAATGCAGAGGTGGCTTCTTGCTATGCTTCTGATTTAATTAGTTTGGGGGTGAGGAACAGATGTGGATATATTTTAAATTCTCCCCAGGAGATGCTGATGTGCAGGCAAGGTGTCAAACCTCTGTGGATCAAACAGAGCATTCCAATTAAGTGCAGGTAATGGTAACAGGGAGACTCAGGAGGTGCCACCCCCTCCGAAGGAACAGTCTTGCCATCAATCTGGTTGATAATAAAGCCACCCACTTCCTGTCTTTTGTAGTTATATATATATATCAGAATACAAATATCCATTAACTCTGGAAGTGAGAGCATGATATATATAAAAAATTCAGGCGAGGACACAGAATACCCATGCCCTCACTTCCAGAGTTAATGGATATTTGTATTCTGACAGCCTTTATCAGTTTTGAAAATGCAGCTTTTTAACAATATCTGGTAGACATGACTGGATTGGGAGATTTGGGCAAATGCATTTAGAAGGCATGTTGCCCATTTCAGTTCCCCTAAGCCATTTACACGTTAGTATAACTAAGGAAACTGGAGGAGGCAATGGTACGACCGAAGGCTGGGTGAAGATGCGACAAGTTGGGAAAAGGCGTGGAGAATGGACGTGAGGCTGAGGACGTCTAAGGCACCCCCCCCCCCCAGTTTGTCTATTGCTGGTGCTGACAATGAGGTTGCAATATTTTTAATAAGGATTGTTTAGGAAGAAACCACTATTCAAGAAAGTGAGAGATCCTGAGAATTTTAGCATTCTTCATCGCCCATCTGGTTCCTTTCATACCTTTTCATTAAGTTCCTGGGTGTCTTTTTAATCTCAGCCTCCTTTTAGCAGAAAAGTGTTGATGTCTTTGATCAGAAGCTACTCCAGCACATCCTGGGTGAATGGCAAATTGTGCTATCTATCACTGATGGTGGGAGGTGGGTGGTGGTGGTGGTGGTGGGTCTTCCTCGGCTCTGCTTTGCTGATTGCCTTTCTTTGTTTGGATTTGCTGCTTTTTGACATTTCTGTCTAACAACTACCTTAGGTTCCAGTTGGGTGCCTGGGGCAATTATATTCCTAGGACATCAGCTGAATTTCCTTGGTCCTTACATTTGAAGATGTTTATTTTAAAAAGATTGTAAAAGGAAGAATTTAATTTTAAAATACTTCAATAAATAACCTCTTCCAAGTTCCTGTAATTCACTTTGGCGGAGAGACGCTATACACATAACCCAGAGCAGTGCCATAAATAGATACAAACAAGCCGTGCGCAGTGCCGGCCTTCTCCTTCCCCTTTCTTCTGTCAGATTCTCTCCAACATCATGCCCTTTGAAATCTTAAAACAATCTGTTAAATTATGATGTAATCAGAACCCTGTCATCCTCTATCACATTTTACTTTCAGGAAGCCTTCTAATTCTTGCCTAACCATTCAAAACAAAAAATACAAAGGAGGTGGTCGGGGAAGTTTAGTTCTAGAAGCTTATTCATCTTTCCTTGATGTCTCTCTAAACTCATCAAAGCTCTTGGCAAATATGTGGAAGTTATTTATAGCCTTGCAGCACAGCATCACGTGGGAATGCAGAATCCCAGGTTCTGCCCCTGACCTACTGAATCAGAATCTTAATAAGAGGCCCCAGATGGTTCCTGTTGGAGAAACACTAACTTACAGCACAAATCCAACACTGTACTCTCCACTCTCTATTACCCCACCTGCAATATTAATGTATCTGCCTGGAAAATTTGGCTTAAAAGTTTCAAGACCACTCGTGGGTCCCCTGTACGTAAGGTAGGTTTAGGGGGGAAAAAGCACCAATATATTAACATTTTCTCCAAATGTTTTTTGTTAACACGGGAGTGATGATTCCAATTTCACATTTTTTCTCAGGAACCTAGAGATTATCTCTTTATTTTTAAATTGTATTCACAGGGTCCTATTTACTAGTTTCTAACTAAAATTATATATGCCATGTGAGGAAAAGAAGTCACACAACTTTTATGTTACGCCAGATCAGCTTCATTCTAAAACCCAAATAAAAGTCCTGACATCGAGAGATGAGCAAGAGAAGGACTTTTCTAAAGGGTTCATGAGTCAACGTGGCTTTGCCCTCAAAGACCCCAGTAATCAAGATCCACCAAGTTCAGGTTCTCCACAGTGGGAGGGGCCTAGAATCAGCCAGGGTAGAACGGGTGCAGGTGCCCTTAATATTACCCCATTAATAGTCTGTGGAGTGCTGCTTGGCCCGCAATCACCGCTGATGTTTCAGAAGCCCTTTGCGATGGCCGGTGATCTCACACACTTGTTTTCACTTGCAACAATAGGGCTGGTGCGGGGATTGCAGCTTCTCGCAGACCCAATAGTGAGGTTTGGTTGTGAACCTTGGCTGGGTGGTGCTTGGGACATCCAGGTTTGGGACATTGCATTTTCTTGTCGGCCATGAAGGTGCAGAGGCGGCATTTCTTGGGCCTTGAGGTGAACCTCAAGACCACAGTATGGCTAAGGGACAGGGTCCTGCACTCCCATATCTTGGAGGAGACTGGAGAGTGTCATGTGGGCTTGGAGGTGAACAAACTCATCGAAGCCTTGTAGGAACATTCAGGACTTCCCTCTGACAGGAGCTAGCATCTATCAGAGGAGCAGAGAAGATGATACCCTTTGGGCCCCAGAGGCAGCAGGGAACACCATGCTGGCAGACTTACACCTGCCAAAAACAGAGGCAGCAGGAGACAGTGCCTGGAGCAAGGGGTTTGCTTCAGAAAATGCACGGAAGCTTCAAAAAGGCAAAGGAGACACTAGCATCTGCAGCTGGGACCGCTGGGAATTCATCCTGGAACTGCGGTGCCACAGTCCAAACTCTTTGCAAGGGAGGCCAGCGGACTGCAATGGGTCCGTCCAGGGCCAGGAAGAAATCAGGAAGCCAAAGATTTGCCTGCAGGAACCAAGGCTGGGGTTTTGCGCTGCTGAGTTAGTTAAATCGAACAACTAAATCCTGGGACTGAGTTGGGAAGACCCAGTTCTCCCCTCTCTAGGAGGCTGCTTTGGCTCCCAGACTCTCGAAGACGGCCCCAGGAGAGGCCCACTCTACTGTGACACTGCAGACTTGTTTGGGGTGTTGACCCCAAGCCCGGCTCTATCCTTGGCGCTCGCCAAGGTGCTGACCAGCAAGGAGGGCTAGCACGACGCGGTGGGGACAGCCGAAGCCACGCCAGATGAAGCCCTGGGGCTGGGCGGGAGAAAGAAACCCCTGGCCAGTGCTGCCCATGGTGAGAGGGGTGGCCTGTCACATCACACCGAGGGCGCTCCCCACCTCAAACCACCCGGCATGCACCGTTCACTTGTGTGTTTATGCCCAGTAAGAAGCCCTTAGGTGTAGATCACAATGAAATGGCCTCCTGGGTGTGGCTTGGGCAGGGGTGGGGCCGGCAGGGGCCGGCAGGGGCCGCTAGGGAAGGGTGGTCCTTAAAATAAGCTCTACTGTTTACAACTGCCGGTCTTACTAAGTATGGCAACTGATATCGCTGTTGCAAAAACATGATGACCTTTTTCATTTCTAGAGGCAAAGTTGGCCATTTCACTGCCTTCTCTACAATCTTGCACTGGCTCCGTTGAGTTGAGATCTAAGGTCGCAAGGTTGGTCCCCTGGTGCCCTCCTCATGTGCACTCATGTGGGGGCACAATCTCCTTGTCACAGTGCTCTCTGCCCCTTCATCCTGCCAAGCCTCTCTTCTTCCCCAGGGCTACCTCAAACACCCGTGCTCACTGGGTGTGTTCCTGCTTCTAACCTGTGGCTCCATCAGAGGTCTGTGCAGATGTCACAACTGCACCGTACCCACTGGGGGCAGTCACCTTGGGGACAACCTCAGCACCATAGCCATTGTATTCTGCTCCACCCGTCAGTTAGAAAAGCTTATCTGGGTCCTGAGCTACCACAGCACCGGGGACTTAGTGGGACCCAATCCCCGTTTGCTGAGTGAGTGAAGGTCAAATGGGGTTACAGATGGGAGCACACTTCCTGAGCTGGAGCTCCTGAGAAAGTGCAAGGGAAGAGTCCCATTATTGCCATTAAAGCAGACCTCGAACTGGGCTGCATTCTCTTGCGGTTGTGTGTTGCCCACACTGGCTGGGAGACTGAAGAAGTAGCAGTTGTGAGGGGATGCCACAGACCTGTATGGCGGGGTGGCCGGGGTTGCCCTGCAGCGCTGTTTGTCTGAGGATCTTTGGGGCTCATCCCAGCCTGGCACCCATGGAATCTGTTGTTTTTCATTTGGATGGTCATCAGATTGCCTCCAGAGCCTTTACCGGTCACGGAAAATTCCACTCCAGATGGGCCACTGCAAAGTGTTGCTCTCAGTGGATTTCACTTCTTTTAAGTTAAAAACAAAATGCCAATAATGTGCTACTGTTTTTTTTCTTTTATTGCTCTAGAAAGTCTATAGTCAGTGGATGGAGTTACAGATTGCAATCCACAAACCTCTTGCATTGCTAGGGGAATAAAAGCTAAAAGCTACTTCCTTCTGAGCCCCGGTCTTTCCATCTGTCAAGCGTGGGTAATGCCAAAACCCTGGGTAGCAGAGGTATCAGAAGAACTGAGTCGTCATAACATCTATGCAATTGTGTTTCTCAAAAAGGAAAGACATAGCCAGGGAAAGAGGTGTCTTTTCCTATTTGCTTATGCAAAATTTATAGATGCTGATGATACCATCTTTTCAGTATGTTTGTTGAAGTTTGAATGTAAACAAAACTTTAAAATATCCTTTTTTGACAAAATATTTTTCAGTGTTTTAAAATAAGACAGGTAAAAATCTCACATAGTAAAAAAAAAAAGGTTTTTACTTCCGTCAAGTAAGTAAAAACGTTCAAGCCTCATATGAGTGTACTTTTGTTATCTTTTAAGGGGAATCCCCTAATAAAGGGAGCGATGACCCCATCTACTGAGAAATGTTATGCTGAGATGCACTTGGGGAGGGGTGGAACGAGGTGGCAGGAGGCAGAGATTCTTCTCTGTTGTGCATAATCTCAGTAGAAATCACGGCGTCTCTAATGATATTCCTGCACATGTGAAACTAATAATAGTTCGTGAACCCAGTGGGAAAAACTGTTTTTGCCTTGAACTATGGCCAAAACCATTGTTAAGGAAACTGCCCTGACGGGATTGTTCCCTCTGCTCCCCCTGTCCCTCCCCTTCTGTCCCTCCCTCTCTCTCCTGGCCCTCAAGTCTAAAATTTATAACAGTGTCTCAAGAAGCTAGTATACTACCACAGTTTTGCTGACTCTTAAAGCCTCTTCTGCAGAACACGTCTCAGATACTGGCAGCTGGTGTGAATATTGATTGAACAGTAGCTCTTAATAAAGTCTGGGAGAAGGATGGAAGAGCAGAGGTGGGCAGGGTTCAAGGCCAGATGTCAGGACTCCTGACTGATTACAGATCCTGGCTATCTTGCATGATCCATCCATAGGAACTTGGCCTTTGGTTTATCATCTACTAAATGGGAAAAGGGCAGGTGGATGCCCTTCTGTCCTGGCTTCTTGTGTGAATCAGTTAGCTTAATGAGGGGGATTTTATCTCTGAAAACTTGTAGCACAGGATTTTCATCATAGGAAAGTTTTTGCCCAATGTCTGACATTCTTTCTTTATAATTGGCCTGGTGTGTGTGGCTGAGTGACTCAAGGGGGCACAGGATCTTGTGGCTGGGAAGGACCCGGTTCAGTTTCTTTAAATAGCTTTGCATCCAATTAGGTTGCTTATGTGGTCAGTGGGTCAGTGGATTGGAGATTGTCCTTTTAGTGGGCTCTGGTGGGATGTAAATAGGGCTAACCTTTCTGGAGGGCAATTTGGTGAAATGTAACAAGAGCTTTAAAAACGTGCCGACCCTTTTACCCAGCAATTACGTTTATAATACTGTATACTAGAGAGACATTCCTATACCCAACTACAAAGAAGAAAAACAACCAGATGTCTAAAATGAAGGATGCCATAAATACACAGTAAACATGTTTTAGAATTGCTTACAATGCAGCCATCACAGTGATACTCTGTATTTACTCAACAATATTGAGTACCTACTATGTGCTGGGCAATGTTCATGAGGCTACACCAGTGTGATGGTTAATTTTGTGTCAAGGTGACTCCCCACGGGGTGCTCAGATTCGACACTTCCGTGTGTACCTGTGAGGGTGTTTCAGGATGCAGTGAGCATCTGAATCGGCCTCAGTAACGTAGATCGCCTTCCGCAATGTGGGGGCATTGTCCAACCGCTGAGGGCCTGAATGGGACACCAGGTGGAAGGAGGGAGTTGCCTCTTTTCCCCTGCCCCCCGAATTGAGCTGGGACATCTCATCCCTGACTCTCATGTCCGCAGACTGGGCCTGACATCATCAGATACCCTGGTTCTCAGATTTGCAGACCTGGACTGAATGGCACCACGGGTTTCCTGGGTCTCCGGCTTGCAGATGGCAGATGCTGGAACTTTCTAGCCTCCATAATTAGATGAAGCAATACCTTACAATAAACCCCTTGATCCGCCTCTCTCTCTCTCATCTTTCCCTGTCTGTGTAAGTATATCTAGATAGCTGTAGAGAGAGAGCTCTTTTTGGTTTTGTTTCCCCAGATAGCCCTGACAAATGCAACCAGAGAGCCAACCGGGGCCCTGGGAAGCGAACTTTCTATTGCAGGAGACAGAAAATGACCCACATCAGCATCTAGTCCGTGCAGCCCGTGAGAAGGGGACAAACACTAGGAGGGAATGAGTTCGCGGAGGGCGGGTCCTGGCAGAGGGGGGTGACAGAGGGAGAGGGTGGAAGGGAAGCCCTCCCTGGGAAGGTGGCCACTGTGTGAGGATTTGGGAAGGGGGTGGGGGGTCATCCCCAATGCAGGACACGGGCCGTGACGAGGCCTTGATGCAGCGAGTGCCGTCACGTCTGAGGGACAGCCCGGGGCTGACGGGCGGGGAGGGAGGCCACAGAAGAGGGCCGCGAGGCCGGAGAGACCGACAGCCACCCGCAGTTACTGAGGTGGGACGAAGCTGACGACACAGTAGCAGGACAAGCAAACAAGCATAAGGAGGCCGCAGAATAGCGTCTCTAAGACCATCTGGTTCTAGTTCAAAAGCACACAGAAACCCCGAATCCCCCGACGGCACCCCCTCCTCCCTTCTCACCCTCCGCCCTCCGCCCTCTGTCCCGGCTCCGGACTGCCTTCCTGTCGTCTTTCTTTGGCTTATTTAAATTTTCACAGTTTTCTACCTTGAATACAGCTTACTTGGCGACAGACACGTGAGAGCTGCTCAGGTAGAGTTAATGGGCTGAATTTATTGTCTTTAGTCCAGCTCTCTGACTGCAGGCCTCGCTAATCCACCATTTCTTAGCTGTCCTGAATTAGCTGTAAACATGTCCTGGCTTTGCGGAAATGCTAAGACGCTGGGACAGTTCAAATGGGCGAGTCACCTGAAAGGTAAGGGTGCTCTCGGGGAAAGAGAAGATTGGTTGGCAGAAGTCAGGCCACGCCCACAATGCACTTTCCCTGCATCCCATTGGTGGAAGTGTCAGTAGATCTGCAAGTGCCATACGAATACCACACACCCTGCGGTGACACACGCGGAGGGCCGTCCCCATCCCCTGCGGTGACACACGCCGGAGGGCCGTCCCCATCCCCACGCCCTGCGGTGACACACGCGGAGGGCCCTCCCCATCCCCACACTCTGCGGTGACACACGCGGAGGGCCCTCCCCATCCCCATCCCCTGCGGTGACACACGCGGAGGGCCGTCCCCATCCCCACGCCCTGCGGTGACACACGCGGAGGGCCCTCCCCATCCCCACGCCCTGCGGTGACACACGCGGAGGGCCGTCCCCACCCCCACACACGGGCGCACGTACAGTTTGAGACTCGTCCGTGCTCCTGAGACTCAGTACTGACTGTTCCTCAGACTCTGGTGACCCCGGTGGCCTCAGGTCCTGGGCGGTCCGGTGTAAGTGGGCCATTGGGTCCCCCCTTCCGCTCAGGGATGAACACCATGAGGCCCGGGATTGCACCTTCGGTTGTTGGAGATCTTTCCCCACCGTGAGCTCACGTCCCTGGGCGGGTGAGTGGGCCGTGTGGGGCATAGTTGGTCTTGGGTGGCGTGGGTGTCCTGGTGTCCCTGGGTCATCGTCTCACCCTTCAACTTATTTCTGTCTCAAAGCCCTGCACGTCACACTGTAGGTGGCAGCTGCCCCCTGGGCACTTTAACGCAGTGTAAAGCCACCACGTTGCTGGTGACAGGCCGCACCCCCGCGGAAGCAGAAGGAGCTGACAGCTCACTGACTTACTGCGTCCCTGTCTCCGAGTCATCGCTAGGTCAGAGCTGGAAAACCCGAGGGAGAAGGAGGTTACAGGAGTCACCTCCCGGAGCTCAGGGTGCGACAAGGCCCGTCCCGCAGAGCAGCGGGACTCAGAGTCCACGCCAATCACCCGGTGTCATGAGGGGACCGCGGTCACAGCGAGTGCCGTGCGGCTGGGAAAGCCGTTCAAGCACCCCAGAGGGAAACACCAACACAGACGTGCCAGGAACCAGGGGTCTGGACATGGCAGAGCTCCCGCTGTCACATGGCTCAGGGAGCTGAGTGCCAACACCCCGTCCCGCCTGTCCTCTCCCCGCTCAGTTTGATGCTGCGTGAGTGACCGCGGCCCAGAGGTTTCCACCAGCACACGCTCGTGGGGCCCGGGGCAGGGGCAGGGCATGCGGGCACGGGGTGGCCCGTGGGGCCCGGGGCAGGGGCAGGGCACGCGGGCACGGGGTGGCCCGTGGGGCCCGGGGCAGGGGCAGGGCACGCGGGCACGGGGTGGCCCGTGGGGCCCGGGGCAGGGGCAGGGCACGCGGGCACGGGGTGGCCCGTGGGGCCCGGGGCAGGGGCAGGGCACGCGGGCACGGGGTGGCCCGTGGGGCCTGTGCAGGGGCAGGGCACGCGGGCACTGATCCAAGAGCCCCACGTCACAGCATAACTTCTTTGTTCTCCCCACGGCGGCCGAGTTTCACAAAAGATTCAGCATTGCTCATTTAAAATAATCTCTGCGTACGCACCAGAACGGAGAATCAAGACTCGCGTGTCGAGGGTGCATGCCCAACACAGTATTTCCCTGAAAAATAAAATTCAGTGACAGCAAGGTATTCTAGCTCATTATTTTCATGAGTTTTTGAGGTCTCGTAAAAATGATCTTCACTTACGTGGCAGTTCTAGATCTCACCCACACGTCACACTGTGCTCAATGGCCCTGCCACTGAGGTTATTTCAGGCAAAGGCGGTTCCATGTAGTTTTGTATTTTCTCTCCGTGAAGCTCGGGGTTAGTGATGGGTCCTCAGAGGATTCACCGGGGACTCCAGGTTTCCTGCGGCCTCTATTCTTGCTGTTGAGTCAGACGAACCCCCCCGTGACCTCCACAGAGGCTTACGTGAGTGTTTCTCCACAGGCAGAGAAAATGCCATCGTTTGATATCGTGACATCTGTGACATCCAGGAATGATGCGATGAGCATCAAGCCACGTTGTTTCTGCAGACAAGAAAGGAGACTTGTCTCCTCTCTGCTCCGTACCACAAAATAAAACGGTCCCATCGTGTTCGGGGTTAATAAATACCCCATTCCTCCTGGTGCCTCAGGAAGGACAAGTCCCCGAAGGTGTGCTCTGATACGCTGCAGCCCACGGCTTGCACGTGGAGGTGACAACTAGATGCTGCTCTAACCTCAGCCAGAACTCGCTGCTGTGGCACTCACCCAGTCATTAATAGTCACCGGATGACCTTAACGTCTCACCCCCAGACATGGCCCCGCGCAATCCCTCTTGCTCATGGGGTGTGATGTCAGAGCTCCCTTTGGGCTGACTCCATCATCAGCCTGGTGTCTCCATTCACGGGTGATCTGCTGGTTTCAACGCCCCCGGAGGCACTGAAGTGGGACCGTTGTCCTGCTGCCGGTTTCCTGCTCTGAGCGTGCACTGATCTTCCCTTCCCGTCGGCCCCCACCTGTCTCGTGACCCCAGTATCTCCTCTCGAGTCTGCCTGTCCCACGGCTGCCCAATCGAAGTCTCTGTGTATCTTCTTACTTGCTCCCAGTCCAAGAAGTTACTGCTCCCAGATCTATGACCTCAAGTCTCATGCCTCTGCCTGCCCCTCGGTTTTCCCTGTACCCCTGCCTGACCAACTCCCGGTGCCAATATTCCCAGGATTTCTCATTTGGAAAGCCCCTGCCCCGCTGCCCCCTACTCTTCCCTCAAGACTCCTTCACTTTCTACCACTTTCTAAGGCACTTCCTACTGACACCAGCCCTTATGAACGTTCCTGTCCCTTACTTAAAGTCTAGCACTCCCTTGTTGAACGCTACACTGTTTTGTGTGATTGACACTCTTACTTGAAGTCTCATGCCCTGGTGGGGTCAGGACCTTTTCTCTGTTTCCCCTTCTGTCTTCTTTAAATAGTAGATCTAATTCAAGATTTGTTGACTGACTGGTCCAAGGAGCCATGAGCATACAGGGTGCAGATGCTAAAGGTCAAGTTCTGGGAAAATGTAGGTGGTCAAGAGATGTTTTAAGTAAAAGTGAACGCTGTATCATTAGAATTATCCTTTGCTGGGTGGCCCAAAGGGGCGCCATGGTAGCCCCCCTGTCAGTCTTTGTCATGGGGCTTTTCTGCAGAGCACACCGTTCTTACTTCGCTGATACTGTCTTTTACTTAAAGGATAATACACGAGACTATTGAATTAAAATAAGAACGTAAAGCTTCTGGGTGGATTAAGTGGAGTTGCAAAAGCCTAAGCAGTTTGTTTGAACAAGGACAGCAACAAAGAAGCCCTTGCTTCGTGGTGTCACTTAGGGTGATGGTGCCTGTGTGATGTGTTAGAACGCGAGCCCCTTCCTGTCTGTCCTTTCCCCTGGGCGTTGAGTCCAGGTCGGACCTGCTTCTGCCGGGGAAGAGGAGGACAGGCGCTCCATCTCCAGCTGTGGCTTTGTGTGGCCCTCCAAAGGGGACACACCTGGAGGTCTGCCCATGAGAAGGAGCCGGCGCGTTGGGCAGCTGCCTGGGCTCCTCCTCCGAGCAGGTCTGAGGACCGTCTCAGCCAGCGGCCCGAGCTCAGGCGCGTGAGAACCCGGCGGCGACAGGCAGATGGTGGGCTCGCTCCCGGTTTCTGATTCACTGGGTGTGAGGTGGGCTTGAGAATTTGCATTTGGAGCCAGTTTCCCTGGTGATGCTGTTGCTGCCGGTTTGGGGACACACTTTGGGAACCACTGACCTCAGTTGACTTCTGTCAGCTCTGATGTTTCCTTCTCCCAACAGAGACCCACTCGCGGCCAGAAAGGTGACACGAGGGGTGCTGGTTTGGGGCTTAACATGCCTCAGCTGCTGCTAAGAAAGGAAGCCACTTAACTCAGGGAAGGGACCCCCTTTAGGACAGCACGTCGATACTGGTTTCTTTATTTGCCTTCCTCCTTGTGTCTTCTCTCCTTATACACTCTACGGAGACTGCGATGGTCACACCAGGGGGGCTGATGACAATCCAAGAGGGTGAATATATATATTTAGGGTATTCATTGGTTGAGACTCTCATTAAACACGAGTTCCACTATAGAACACGAGTCACTTTGGAGTGGCAAGACACATGGTGTCCTTGAGTTTCTAACCCAGCGTAACCGCCCTGTGGCAGGGTTGGCACGTATTAGTGGCAGGGGTTGACTCTTCAGGTTGGTAACCTTGGGCTCCGCGTCAGTGGACCATGACTGGCACCTCGTCCGAGGTGTGGGGATGACGTCAGAGAGCTGCGCGCACTGTGGACTAGCACCGTGTGTCTTCCGGCTCTTTCTTTCATGGCTTCTCAGGTATTTCCCCTGACGTCTAGATGCTAAAGTTGTCATTAAAGTCGGTCTCTTTGCGTTCTAGTGAAAAGGTATAGATTTTCGTTTCCAAGGGTGCCCGCTCTTCTCGGTGCCAGGGGTTCTCAAAGACGATTTGCAAATCACATGGTCTATTTTTGGGAGAACACGAGCTATTTATTGTTAGATTGATTCAACCTAAGCTTACAGTGTTTCTAACCTATACATATTTAAGTGATTTAAAACAAAATGCAAATTGCTAGCAGACAGCAAGTCCTAGATACTGAAAGACGGCGTCTAATTCTTCAGCACGTTTAGACACAATGTGGGTGTCATTGTCAAGATTAGGGACGTGCTCCTAAGCACAGGTTATGACGTTAGCTTTTCTTTGTGTCTAATGGTTCAGCTACCAGAAGTCAAACAATATGGATTTGCATCTCTTTTGTAAGAATCAAATACGCCCACTCCAGAAGTCAAAAGATTTCAACCAATTTATTTAAAAAAAAAAAATACACCGCTGAAGGATAATTCAAGGGCTCAACATATACTGACCACTGACCTAAGTTGACTTCTGTCCACTCTGATGTTTCCTTCTCCCAACAGAGACCCACTTGTGGCCAGAAAGGTGACACAGAGGGTGCTGGTTTGGGGCTTAACATGCCTCAGCTGCTGGAAGAAAGGAAGCCACTTAATGCAGCCCCTTTGGCAGTGAAGGGACCCTTGTAGGGCAGCACGTCGATACTGGTGTCCTTATCTGTCCACTGGGACACATCACCGGCTCTGCCTCACTCTGTTCAGGACCCCACTAGCTGTATTTCTTGGATGCCCGATGTTCATATTAGGAAGTCAAACGGGCACGCTTCACATTGGGGGTATCTGCCTAAGACTCAAGTGTGTTACCCGACCAGCTCCCTTCCTCCTGGGCTGAACTACGTTCTCCAGCTTCCCTTGCAGCTAAGTAGGAACATCGAATATGGGTGGAAGTGATATGATTCCTTCTGGGCCTGGATCATCAAAAAAATCTCCTGCCTAATCATCCACTCCCTCTCATTCTGAGCCTGCCAAATGGAGATCAACACTCAGGGGGTCACGGAAACCAAGTGTTACAGTCGATAAAGTGTCTATCACCCGGGTCCCTGGATGGGATCAGTCAATTAGGTTCACAGGAATGCGAAATGAGCTTTCATTCTGACAAGCTGCTAAGATTTCGGGATTTTCGGCTGTAGCAGCTCTCTAATTAATACAGTCTGTGTAGCTTCATTGAGGACGGAACTTAATGATACATAGTAACAAATGAATAATAGGATCTACTCTGTATAAAGCACCAAATTTGTGCTGGACATTGTGCTAAGAACCTTAAATTGTCACATTAATCTTTACAATCTCTAGGGTACATGGTCTGGCTATTATTTTTTTATTTTATAGATAGGCAAAGCAAGAGCTTAAGGTCAATGAAGGTCACGTAATTAGCGTAGTGGGTTATTATTCACTTCCCTCTTTGGAAAAAAGCTTGTCTGTCTCCACCTGTTGCTGTATGACTCGCAGGGAGGAATGTACCTCTCCATTTCAGTGACTATTGGCGTTGGTGCAACATGTGACTTGTTTTTGGTCAATGGAATGTGAGTGGATAACCTGTGCCACATCTGAGTGGGGCTTTTAAGAGCCATTGCTTCATTCTGCATTTGTCTTTCTCTCTGACACTGGAATGGAATGTCCCCAGTCAGACCCGATCCCAGAATGAAGAAGACACAGGGCTGGGGGTAGAGCCACAGCAGACCGGCGAGGGCAGCGCACACGAGGGAGAAATAACCCTTCGTTTTGTAAGCCCCTGAGATGTCGGGATGGCTGTTACGCACCGGACCCAGTCAAAGGTGACAGATACACCTAGAGCTCGATGCAAATGCAGTTACTTAGACACCAGAGCCTGTGCTGTTCATCACCAAGCAGCACTTCCCAAGCACGTTCCACTGGTACAAACTTCTGTTAGATGATCTGAGGAAACTAGAAAGCGTCATTAAAAAAAATCAGTTCTCATTCTGGGGAGGGAAGAAGCGCATGCCTATAAGCTTGAAGAGGAAACTGCTATGGCATCAGAACTCAAACCAAATGTGTAGATTTGCCTCTCACACTGCCTACAGTGTGTCCAGATTTAGTCCCACAAAACGATTGTTGGCAAGGATGTGGAGCTCCTTGTCCATGGATTCACTTGCTGGTTCCTTTGCACAGTTTCCACACCAGTAACCACATTTCTGGGACTGGGAGTCTGGTGGTATTAGCCAAAATCTAATCACTAAAAGAACCACCAGTGCTGTGTGGTCTCTGGTCCTAAGCAGAGTAATGGGGAGGCAATGTGGAATATGAGACTCAAGGGCGTTACTGGGAGCCACCTGACACGGAGTCATCTGTAAGGACATTTATTAAATAGCTATTTGACTAAAAGTTAGGGTTAACTTCACTGTAAGATAGGAAAGTTGATGGATGGTCTAAATGCATTTGGACAACACAGAGATTGGAATGGCCATGTGAACACTATGTACTGAGCCAAATCATCCTCTGAGAGTCTAAGTGACTATTCAATTTAGTATGAAATCAATCAATAAATATTTAGAATTGATTAACAAGTAAAATTAGATTAAGACTACAGTTTAGGGAATACTTTTAAAATGACCTTCTTCATTTGAGAGAGATTACTTTGTGTTATTAATTGGTGCTAGTAAAATGATATCAAGTATGTGTATATTATAGGGTTTTATCTGAGAAGAGTCAAAACACCATTAAAATACAATCATGATGATCTCTTCTCTAGGATCCTAAGTATTTCTAGAACTAATTATTTAAAATACATTTTAAAATGTATTCTTTAATGCCGAATGACTTGATTTTATTTTTCTATCTTCCTAAACACGTTAACTACACCTTAAAAGAAAACCTTAATTCAACAAACGTATCTTGCTGATTTTTCAACTTACCTACCAATTCCTCTTTCATCGATATTACCAAATTTACTCATTTTGTAAACATCCAGATGAATCAGTTCTCTTTCGGTACTTAACAATGATGGAAGATAAAGAGATAATATATTCATCTCAATAAACTATAAATTCAAATTTGTTGAATCCAAACATCTCAATTCCACCAACTTGGACGTTCTGATACAGTGAATTAAAAAAACAAAACATCACAAAACCAAACCCTTGCTTTATGAAGTATCATCGCTTTAAACCTGGTGCCTAATAAATGACTGTCCCCTTTCCTGGCTCCCTCCCTTCCCCTCTTGTGACTCTCTGTTCATTTCCTTTTTTCGTCTCCATATTGCTTACATGTCACCTGACTGAGGAAGAGTTAGTGAAAGAGAGAAGAGCTTCTGCCCACCTGCTCACTTTGATTACGAGGGTTTGTTTACCTTGTCTCCGTGGAGATCCACATGATCCACATTCAACCCTTGAGGAAAGTAACACTTCCTACCTGAGAAAATCAGGGACTGGGGTGGGGGGGCCCGGTAAGCATCCATTAGGCTCTATTTACTGATTTTTAATCTCTAATGAATTTTTTTCTGTTGTTTATTAAATAGCTACTCTCCTGTCTTTTCTTTTTATCCTGTAAAGTAGAGGGAGTCCGTGAGAAGACAGGGAGGAATACAAGAGCTAATTAAAGCATTTCCGTGTACTCAGAGGAAACAGCCTATAGACGTCCCACGTAGTAAATGAGGAGTTGGGTCATACCATGAATCGTTACGTACTGATGTGAGGAAATACCAGGACGAGGTGTTACATTTTTAACAAATTACAAAATGGCTCCAAGTACACAGGGATACATTTTAAGTTGCTCTCCTTAACAAATCTGACTTGAAATGGCTAAACCAATTATTCTGCAGTATATGCAATTGGGTGCCATAAGGACATAATGACATTTTGCTCAGCAATTACCCACCGAGGAAGAAAGCAAGTCATGGTTTGGTAAATTAGCACTGAATACATGAGCATGGAATCCACGAGAACTACAGGTTTTTGACTGATCAAATTCCTCTATCTAGCTTATTTACATGCTCATTTTTGTTTTCTATTTAATGAGAAAAATTGAACTTTAGAACTCACAAGTACATTATTTTGTTTACCTAATAATTCATGTTCTTGTATGGCTTTACTTTCATGACTGATCTTGACTTCTCTTCTGCTAATGATATCCGACAGGACAAAGCCAGGGTACAGCTGCTTCGTTTTAGTCCTAAATATGGATCAATTCTTTCTACTTTAGGTAACAACTCTTCTATCAATTAGATCCTAGATACTAAGCTTGTCAATATCCATCAGGGACTGAAAGGTAAGAAAGAGCATACTATTAATATCTCACCCTGTGTCCAGGTTTGGAATAGATTGCTTCTGCCCTCACTAGCGATCACGAAAAAAAAAATCACACACACACACACACACACACACACACACACACAGACCAGAAGGTATGAACACACGGCTTTAACCAAGTCCTGAGTGCTCTGCATACACCATCTTTGGAAAGCAACGCCGTGCTCAGCAAGGAAAACTAGGATACACCTTATTTACCTTTCTGAGTAACAAACCAGAACCAGCTCAAGAGCACACACGCACAAGTACATCCTCGAAAGAGAAAAGCAGCCAGAGACGTTCTAGAGGCTTTATTAGCGTTGCCAGGCACTGGCCAAACCTTGACTGGGCTCTGCAATGTAAACTGTGCTTTGTAACACCCGAATGCCACGTTTACATGCCTTCTATTCGGAATGTGACTGCCACCTTCCTCTGCGACTTTCCCTCATCAGTGTCAGTTCATGTGCTAGGGAGTGTGAGGACAGCAGGGGAGAGACCAGCCTTGCCCAGGGTGAAGGCAGCATGTGCGAGGGGCTTCCTTGTGCTTCCTGTATGTTGAAACGGACCTCGAATGATGATAAGCGAACCCCTGTTGTGCAACCTCTTCCTTGTTTCTATTAAAAACGACTCCTCCTCTGTGTCCTACGCCTGCCACCTTGCAAATTGAGCCACTCTGCTCACACACGGGCGTGAAGGTACAGTCACTGGGTCTCCGCTCACAGACACACTCTCTCCTCTTCTCGGAGCTCACCAGCTCTGCTCAGGAGTCTGCCAGGTCCTGATGAGGAGGAAGCTACTTCTCCACCGTCCCTGGTGGCTCTCAGGACCCCCAAACAGGACTTGGCTGGCTGGGGTCTCACTGACCAGGGTGCTCCCACAGTGCCTTTCTGCCACTTACCCTGGACTAAAAGTTAGAGGACACAAGAGGGTGAGGGACGAATGGGTGCTTTTGGAGCCAAAGGCTGAAACTAGAGACCTCTCCCCAGGGACTGACCCGCGGGGCATGTGACCGTTCCTCCCCTGAGGACCAGATCTTTCTCCATTCCCGGCTCATCTGAGATCTGCGGCTGCGTCCGTGTCCCTGACTTTTGGACAGCTGCTGCACCGCCATGTGTGACGCGGATGATGTGCGAGCCTCTCTGTCCCGCACGACTGCGTGGCGGCCCAGCCACCCAGAATCTCCCCGGACAAGGGACTGGGCCCTTTCTAGAAAGCGACCGACGTCCCCGACGGCTGGCGGGGGGCAGCCGCGGCGGGAGCGCCGGCGCCCGTGCTCTGGCCTTGGTGCTGAACCCGGAGCCCGCGGCCCTTCGCGTCTCTGCGGCCCCGCGGCCACTCGGGAGGTTTGCTGGGCGGCGGCCGGTTCGAGGCGCGCCCTCGGGGGTCACTGGCAGGAAGTCGGGCAGAGCCGATGCCCTGGGACCCTCCACAGGGCACGCGGCTGGCTTTTCCTTTGGCCTGGAGCTGGGAAAGTTTTGTCCAACTTTTTTTTCTTTTCTTTCCTTTTTTTTTTTTTTTTTGTAACTGGAGCTGCCGTCTCCCCTCCCACCTGAGTCGCCATGGAGACGCGAGCTCGCTAGGCAAAATGCGCGAAGCTTCGTTAGCTCAGCCCTGACTGTCGCAAGCCCCCTCAGCAGCTCCCGGGCAGGCAGCGGGGCTGGCAGGCACCGGGCATTGCACCCCGTTCTGCGGGATCCCCCTCGGATGATCGGACTTGGCGTGCGGAGCAGGGGACACGCTAAACATACGACGAAGCCCCAACTCCCGAACACGAGGTCCTGCCCACCTTCCTTTTTTAGGAGTGGAGGCGGGATTCTTTGGAAAATTCTGGTATTTTGTTTCTCCACGAGCCTCACCCCATTTCTGTGGTTGTGTCTGTCAAGCCACGTCTCCTCCCTGAGCGCCTCTCCGTGTGGAGCCGGGTACAAGGCACAGACCTGTGGATCGACCCTCGGTCTTACTGGGTTTGGGGGATATCAGTGTTATTTCTGTTAAAACGAATCCGAGCTTAATGTCTGGACGCACATGAGAACATACCCAGGGGGAAGCGAGCCAGCGCATTCACCCAGCCCCTTAGATGCCACCAACAGCTCCTTTCGGCTGAAGGCTCTTCCTCCTTCCCATTCCAAAACAATTCCGGTCACTTCCAGGGAGAGCCCTGCCTTCGCCGTCTGGAGTCACCGCGTCACCGCTCGGGTTACACGGACACAGAACAGTCAGGAGTTGCCGTTTCCCGTGCCCTGCCCGTTTCTCCCCCACCCCTCACTTTTCCTGCCGCCCCCCGCCCCCCATGGCTCCTATGCAAAGAAGAACGAGGCTACAGCTTTCCTGAAAGACAATGGGCTTCTCCTAACTGCACAGACCGCACCGCGAGTCGCCCGTCAGCCCATCAGGGCATTCCGCGTCTGCCCGAGGGGGCTGGAAGCAGGTCTGCACTAACTGCAGGGGTTCCGAGTCCGGGCACGCAGACCCCCCTCTCCCCGTCCCCCCATCCCTTGCGAGTTTTCAGTTGCTCGTGAGAAGCGCATGAAACAGATTTCCCTCCTGTTATGTAACAGGCTTCTCCCTTTCCCCAGACTTGGGCGTCTTGTTTCTCACCAGAGTGGAGGTGCATGCAGCGGCGACTGGGGAGGGGGCGCCGGGGACCCCAGGGCTCGCCCAGACGGATGTGTCACCTCCCAGCAACTCAGCGCACCGCTTACCTTGCTGCGGACAGGGCGGGTTCACTCAATCATGATGTCCTCTCTGGGAACGGAGCAATATGCACTAATTCACTACACGATGGATGCCGAGAGGAAAAAAAATAAAATAAAAAGAAAATAAAAAGAAAAGGAAAAAAAAAATAAAAGGAACCACCCCCGGAGTCAGATGTCACAGCAGCCCCAGCAGGCGGCCAGGGGGTTCCATTCCGCTGGCGGTGCAGCCAGCGCCGGGTCTGGCGTCCCGGTCCCCGCGGGTCCCACCCCGCCGGCCGCGCGACCTCTCCGGCCAGGTGCGGCCGCCTTCCCGCGGGCTCCCTCTGCCGAGGGCGGGGAGGCGGGCTGGGCGCGGGGCCGAAGGAGGGGCGAGGGGCGCGCGTCCGGGCAGGGACGGGGGAGGGAGGCCGGGCGGAGGCAAGACGCGGGGAGAAGGCGAGAGCGGCGGAAAGAAAACGTCCCCGGCTGGGAGAAAAGTGACGGCCGCGCAGGGAGACGTCATGGGAGCCGCAGCCCCGGAGACGGCGACTCCGCTCCAGCCGACTGGCGAGCCCCGCTGCCAGCGCAAGAACCGCCGCGGCTCCGGGGACGGCAGCGAGCGCAGCGCCGCGTGCTGGACGGAAGCGGCCGCGCCGTGCGCCCCGGAGGGCGGGGGCGGGGACGGGCGCGGGGACCCGGCGACGCCCGCCCGCCGCCCCGCCGGCCCCTGCAGCCGCGCGGAGAGGACCCGGCTGGGACGCGGGGGGACGCTCCA
>PVJL010011076.1:19991-45175 GCA_004026885.1 Lyroderma lyra
GGAGGGGAGCCGCGGGGAGGGGCGGGGTGGGGAGCGGCGGGGAGGGCAGGGGAGGGCAGGGGCGGGGAGGGGCGGGGAGGGGAGGGGAAGCGGAGGTGAGGGGAGGGACCACTCCCCGGGGCTTTCCTTGTACCCTTGGGGACCTAGCCGCTGCTCCCTTCAGTCCATCCTGTCCCCTGCGTCTGGAATCGGGTCCCCCGCTCCTGCTCCACCCACCCCCACCCTGACCTCTCTGTTTGGTGGCATTGGAGACAAGAGTGGGCCTATGGCCTTTTCCACGCATACTCCTTGCTGCCTTCCAAGTTCCCTTGGTCGGGCTTTGGACAGTCACCTACCCGCTCCTTTGATTTTGAGCTTGCTTTGCGCTGTTGATGCAGGAAGCACCTCACAGCGTTCCCCTCTGCACCCCCTTTCTTTTTATGGTCATTTCCACATTTCCAAAGCCTTTCCACAACTTGCTTCTACCTCTCTGTACAGTCCACTCTCTTCTGCCATCTTTTCCCTGAAGACACATGGCTTGGCGATTGACATTGTAAGAGCAATGAGTAGCGTTGGTGAGTTTGTAATGGCCCTTTCAACGCCGGCTGGCTGGTCCTGTGCCACTTTGTAAAGCGGGTTTCATTCCACAAGACACGGAGGCGCCATCTCCACGAAGGTGACCCTATTCAATATGAGGGGCTGCTCCGGACCTCCTGTTTCCAAGGCTGTTTTACTCCACACCCACGCGTTCTAATTACGCAGCACCCGGCCCCTCAAGAATGCTGTCTGCTCTAACGACGTCTTTGGTGTGGAGAGGCGTTTCCGCGCAGTTGCAGTGTCAGTTGTGTACAAATCAACCACACACACACACACACACACACACACACACAGCCTTGCATTCCTATGTGTCGTCGATTTTCCCTGAGAAGTCATAATCTCACTTGCTTTTACTTCTGAGTCCCGTATCCCATGAACGGAAGACAGTAGTATAATCTGTGACTTTCAGGCTCCACATTGCTTGCTGGATCTAGTGACTGTGTGGGCGGTAAAAGCTAAACAAGAGAACCACTAGGCCCAGTCTCCCCGGGGAGTGCAGAGGAAGGCTGCAAGATGCAGGAGTTCAGTGGAGACTGCCCTTGGGCATTAGAAGAACAACTCACGTTGACTACTTGTGCCAGGAGCGTTGGGTTTGACCTGTGAACCTGCTAAGACTACGACCACTAATTCTGATTATGTAAGTTTCCAGCAGTGGAAGGAGTTCACGAAGTTTCTTCCGGAAAAGCCATCGGACGAACTAAGTACAACAGAGCGTAGCAGCCCCTGGGTCTCCTCTGACCACTTGGAAGGGGCTCCTGAGCACAAGCGGCTGCCCGGGAGCTGAGGCTGCAGCTCTGCCTGGGTGGGTAGGGGCGTGTGGGTCCAAGGAAGTGGGTCCCGGAAACGGGGCGTGAGGTTTGATGGACGTGGAGACAAGAGCGGTGGGCGAAACGGAACTCACCAGTGGTCAGCGTGGGTGTGACTAGGAGTCTCAGCGATGTCTGAAATCAGGCAAGAGGGGCCCCCAGCTGCACGTGCAGCCCCTCGGAGCTCCCCAAAGCCCAGCACGTGTGGCATCTCACTTACAGATCGATTTGACCGCAGGAAGGCGAGGCCTGGAGGTGGGGGCTGCCGCGCTCGCCTCTAGCTCTTGTCCTGTCTGGGTAGGTCCGTGGTCCAGGCTTGATGGGTTCTCTTTCACAGATGAGGCTGGATGTTGGGCTCACACATCAGACGGTAATTGAGGTTTCTTAGTCGCAACATTGCTGGTGTCATTTGTTGTTTTCCTCCCCCATTGATGGTGCAGTCTACAACCCAATCTACCCTTCCGCCCATGTGTAGCTGCCGCTGGAGGGGCCGTGGGTGGCGGCTGCTGGTCCCTGTCTTCACTTCTGTCTACTTGTTTTATTTTTAAGAACCTAGGTGTTGTGGCAACCCAGGTTTTCTTCCATTTCACCCCCCCCCCCAACACCAACAATAAAAACCAATGCACAAAATGCTTTAAAATGCGGAGACGAGTGTAAAATTTTTAAAGAATTTAAGTATGAAAGTACTTCTTTAGGAGTCTCAGGAAAGAGAAATTTAAAAATCATTCTATTCTATTCTACAGCTCTACTTCCAATGGACTCGATAAATTTCATCCATGTTTCTTATTTAGGGACGATCTATAAATAGCTGCTGTAGTTCCTTTCTGGGCTTTGATTGTTCGTTTGGACCTTTGTGCTTACTAAGTATCTCCAGGTGCGAACAATGAGGTACTTCTGTTAAGAAGGGGGTTTCGGGTGGTTTTTAGCTCCGTCACATTCTAGGCATTTTGGTGCTGATCTTTAGCATTTTTATTCTCCAGTTATTCAGTTATTACTTGCCTTTTTTGATACACTTTCACCTCCTACGCATTCTCCTTACTTTAGAATTCCATTCACTATTCCCACTAATCTTAAATTACATGTTATAAACATTTTGCAATGATACCTCTTTATTTTTGTTCCATGACTTGATAAATGAGTGTCATCGGAAGCCTCATTTGATAATTTTTTCTTATTGAATGTTTTATTAGTTCATCACTCAGTAGGTGTCATCGTTCTGAATCACCGTGATCCCCAAGGAATTCTTTAAAATGCAATTTAAAAGGCACAATGGCTTCAAATATAATATTTCAAAAGACCGCAGGAGGTGGCGATCACAAACAATTGCATAAATTAGTCTTCCCGCACCTCTTACTGGAAATAATTTTAATTAACAGGAAATCCGCACAAGGAAAATGTGGAAGGCCCAAATAAAGGCCCTGAATGGGTGGGTGGGCTGCTGTTTCTGCGGTGCACCACTGCCAAGATGCCCAGATGTCTCGTTTTGTTACTGACATTCCAAGCGGAGGCTCTGAGCTGGACGGAGGGAGACAAGTGTCCCCCCTCGCACGCGCTGCAGCCGTCTGTGGCCGCCCGCACGCAGTCGCTCACGGCCTGCACCTCGGGGGCTTGCGGCGGAGGGGGAGCCCCTCCCCGGCACGGCCAGGCTTCCGTGGCTCTTGCGAGGGGTCTTGCCAGCCTTCCCCCCTGGAGGTGCATCTCCTTCGCTGTCTCAGCCCCCCGTGTGCACGCCCGGGCCGAGCGGAGCCAGGGCCTTCCTGCTGTGTTTCACGTGTGAGGGGGTGTTGCGGGGGGTCCTTTGGGGAACACGCTGGGACGGAGGTGAGTGAGTTGGCGGTTTATTAGGGATGGTGCTAAGGGATGTTGTATCCGTGGACGCGGCATCCACGGAAGAGGGGGAGAGGGGAGGGGGAAGGCGGGCTGACACCAGCCTTGGCGACCCCCGGGAGCCCTGGCGCTCACTAACCGTTAGCGTGGTTCCGAGGGGCGTTCGGCAGCCCAGCCCGTCTGTGCTGGCTCCACTGGGCTGTGTGCTTAGCCGTCGGGCGGCGGGGCCGAGTCCTCCGTTGAAGGGGGATCTTGGTGACACATGTCCACGTGTACTGCAGATGGGGATGGGAGCCTTGCCCGCTGCACAGGGCTCCTGTCACCGACGTGACGTAATTTATACGCAGAGTGGAACGCAGGGTCTGACGTGCAGTAGTAAGTGTCAGCTACTCAGTAATGGATGACGCTTGTGATCGTCATGAGTGAGCTGGCTCAAGACAGTGTTTCCAAGGAGCTCCAGATTTTTCCTGCCCCGTTTCAAGTCCCTCTTCAAACACCAGTAAAATGCTGAGAATGTCTCTTACTGCCTCTGGTGAGTCAATGAGCCCCATCCTTGAATCGATGACCGAGGCGGGGAGGACACTGCACTAGACGTGATCTGGGGGTGCATAGCCCATGTCTGGTACCCTGACTCAGGGACAGGGCACCTTAATGAACGTTCAAAAAGCGACTTAACATCAGAGCCCAAGTCAGGACACTCCTTTCCAGACCAGGAGGGCCCCGTAGGCGCCGGCATCAGCCTCGCTCAGGCTGAGGGGGAAGGGGTCTACAGAGCAGCAAACGTTCAGGGTTCTCTAACCCCCTAATCACAGCACAAGGCAGTCGGGCGCTCTCTCTCTTGGATGGAATCAGACAGGGTGAGAACGATCTAATCACAGGCTCATAGGCGTCTTTACTAACTATAATCAGTGGGTTCACTTTGCTTTGTTATGGTGAATCAACATCCAACGATTTATTCAGGTAGCTCTTTCCTCCTATTTTCTCTTTGTTTAGAACTGAAGTAGAAGAAACAGAATATAGAGTCAGTAAAAACTCCGGCGTCCGCCAGGAAAACGGGCATCCCAGCCTGGGAGGTTTAGAGATGCTGCAATTTAACTGGGACCCGTGAAATTAATTGCTTTGGGCAAACAAAGAACAGATCATATTTGCAGCCACAAGTTCCCATGTTGTTGTCACTACTTGTGACTCAAGACCCACCCAGCGGCAGGAAAGAGAACAGTGCTAAGAAAAGAGACAATGTAAAAATGATAGGACCGCAGATTATAGAATTTGGAAGTCATCTTATAGATGAGCTGATCCTTCTTCAATTTCCATGAGACTTTGTCTGACCCGAGTGAAGACCCTGCCTGTGCCACCTACACATGTTGATTCATTTCCACTTTCCACCTCTCGAGTCCGTCGGTAGCTCTTTTTGACCAGGTCAAAGCCCTCGACACGAACTCTTTGATGTTCAGCTTATTTCTGACCCTTGACTCCTCCCTGCAACAATGATTTCTCTTCTCCTTGAAACTGTAGCTTCTTAACTTTGACTCCTATTGACTCATTCCTTGTGCAAATTCTTAACTTCTCCAATTTTTCTCATGCACCACACAGATTATTTGCAGTACCACAAACATTAAAGGCACAAACTTAGTTCCGTTACATGGTCCTCTTCAAACAAATATAATTCAGGAGAGAAAAATGGTACAGGATAATAAGATGATGATTATTTGAATTTATGGACTGGATGCATTTTTGCCCGGATGTTTCATGGGGTTACAAGATAATAACAGAGCCTTTGGAAATAGAAGCAATCTTGGGCAAATTACTTAACATTTTAAGTCATGTAAGAGGTTTGGGTGGCTGAAGACGGAAAGAGTCGTCAACCATCATGGCAGCCTGCTTGTACTTTCCAGACCTGATCGGACCCGTCTCATGTGTCCACGTGGCACACTGTTACCCTAATAGTCTCCAGTGACTTACACCGTGCCCTTGTGAGCCCAGGTAAAACCGGCAGAAGAGCGTAGCAACGAATAGCTGATCCAGCGCCATTTCCACTTTATGTGGACTGCTGCCATGGACATCAATTTTGGACGGTTCAGTGGATCAAGTAACAACACTCGGTTAATGATAAATGGCTTGAGTCGCGTGGTCACTGGGTGATTCATGGTAGGCACTCCATTTCTACCAGAGCCCCAAATCAGGCAAGGAGTTGCTTTGCAAATGGAAAGCTGCTGTTAGTAGAAGAGAGCATAGCTGTATTCCTGAAGCCGAGAAATCTGTCCTGAGATTCTCCCGCAGGAACTTTCCGGAGCCTCCATACACCTCCCTGTCTGACATCTGTGACCACACTGCAGGGTTCTTCCTCAAAGACGCTGACCTCCACCTCCTCCATCACAGGCTCTGTGTCTAGAGCCGACTCAGGTCTGGAAACTGGACAAGAGGCTGTGGATCCCCACGAAGAGAACTTGAGTTAGGATTAGACTCACCTCTCCAGACTGGCTTTTCTGATTTTATAGGCAGAGCAATGCCATTAGCAGGAAGCATGCTTTTCATCACTGGGGATGAATTAGAGGCGGGATTTCATCCCCAGGAAATAGATGCAGGCCAAATCAGATTCTTGCAGGCCAAACCATTGATCACCACTCTGTACCTTAGGCTTATAATGGAATGGACGTTCAGGTTATGGCTTTCAAAGCATTGCTATTTCAATATAGGTGTATGAATTTATTTGTTTTATTTTGGATTCTTTATCATTAGTCAATTCTGAGAACTCTAAATAACCTGATTATCTCAGTAGGGGCAGAAGGAACCTTGGAAGAATCAATTCTCAAATATGAGATTACTAACTCAGTAGACCAAGAGACAAATATCAGGAGACACAAGGTAATGAATTCTGTTGTAGAAATATTGAAAATGCTGAAGGTTTGGGAATGTCAGAGTCACACAGCAACACAAGCAGCTAGACCTTTTCCGTAATAGGGCGAGCTTCAAAAGTGTGCGTTGCTATTTGTTTATTTATCTGTATATTTATTTATTTTTGCTCTGTCAGCCTTTATACCTAAGAATGAAGAGTAATAGCACACGTCTCCTTTAATACAACTACAGTTCTCAATTCAGGGTGGGATGGACCGCAGAGGGTATGCGAACTATAATTATTAACCAATAAATTCAGACAAACGGGAGTTCCCTGGTCGTGCTATAATGGAGACAATTTTTGAGCATATTTATTTGAAGGAAAAGGAGAAGGATAAAACAATCTCTGCTCTTTTAGGTAACTTTATGAGCCAAATAAAATGTAGAATAAATTGCTAGAGAGTGAGGTGCCCAGAGGACACGGGCTGACGTTGCTGAGTGACTGGCTCGTCACGAGCTTGCAAGTACCCAGAGACTAGGACGGGGCCAAATGGGAGGCCAGCTGCAGTGCACCACAGGGGACGACCTCAGACTCCAGATTGCCACTGTCATGGTGACACAGATCCTGACTGCCCCACTCCTGCAGGAAGCATAAAATTATCTTTCTACATTTTTAGTTATCTTGTGATTTGTGTCTTTTTTCTTCACAGCCAGATTGTATGATCTAATTTAAAACAGTGTTAGCCACGAATCACTGGATTTACAGAAATGGGCAATTCTAGCTTCTATTTCCTTTTCCCTGAAAGGAAACAAATCCTACACAGTTCCTTTACCGTTGATAATAAATTCTGTCAGAACAGCAATGGAGGTAGAATTATTAATTGGTCTATTGAAATATTCAGAGTGTTTTAGGGTGAAAAAAATATACTGGGAGGATTGTTTTTAAGGAGCTCTGTTTTCCAGGTAATTCCAGGTAAAACACAGTTAAACACGTACAGAGACATGGATGGTCAGAAAATGTCCACCCCCTCAAGCGATGAACTGCAACCCATCAAGCAATATTCGCAGGTGAAACTTAGGTGCCATGAGAAGGTTATATTTTAAATTGGAATAATATCTCATACCTTTTCCTTCCCTCCAGTTATGACGACGGGGAATCAGGCTCTTGGAAAAGAACTCAATGAAGCCGTTACGAAGAAGGTCTTTTCCGAAACGGCTGTTTACTGTGGGGCCATTGGCTAAACCCGAAGGGAAGCAAAGCCCCGCAGGGAACCCAGCTTCAGGGTTTCAGATCAGGGAACTGGTCAAATTGCTAAAGGGCTTCTTTCCTTTGTGCTGTCCCCGAGAATGAAGATTTGCCTCAGAGAAAGGGTGTGTGTGTGTGTGTGTGTGTGTGTGTGTGTGTGTGTGGTGTTGTCACAATAGATAGACGGCCGTGACAGAAGCAGGTAATCTGCAGGTTGAGCTGCCACCACCCTACCACCACCCTAATTGACCCCACCCAGATGTCTATCCTTGGGGGCCTAAGCCCTGCCTCAGACCATCTATGGAACCTGGAGGGCTGAGGACCAATACTGACCTCTGGCTAGTACAGGTGGCTCACGTTCAGGAGATGCACTGATGATAATGGAGGAATCGATGAACTGTGGTGCTCTGTGGGTGCGGTGATTCCCTCGGGGTGGAGGTGCTGTCCTTGGGGGTGGGAGGAGACGCCAGAGGGGGAAGTGTCAGAAGTTTGGGAGCGAGGCACTTCTCTGATGGCAAACAAACCAGGTGAGACCCACGCGTGAGGACACTCTCCCTGTGAATTCTGGGAAGTACCCGTTTAGCCTCTACCTTGCCCTTCCCCACTCTCCCCCTCGTGTGTACTCTTTTCTTTTGTAAGTTGCCCCAGCCTTTCAGGAGAGATTCGTACATGCCAGCCTCGGCGTCTTGGGTTTTGGCTGATGAAAGGGCAGTTTGATCACGAGAGCGCTCACCTATTCTCTCCTCCTCTGACATGGGTGGAGGGGGTAGGAGCAGTTTTTGACTGCAGACAGACGACTCTCCTGGCCCCAGGGTTCTACGTGGTGGTGGCAGCCCGGGCCCAGGGGTTTTGAGGAGTGACGTTGCAGGGCTGGGCACAGCCTTCCGGTGGGCAGCTCAAGAGGGTTCCTGCTTTCCAGTCAGGACACGAGAAGATCCGTGAAAGGGAAGCTCTCCCAAGGGGGCTGACGGTTCGAAGTGGGTGTCTGGGTTGGAGCGGGCCTGACTCGGTCAGGCAGCCCCTG
Source organism: Lyroderma lyra (assembly GCA_004026885.1). Taxonomy (NCBI): domain Eukaryota; kingdom Metazoa; phylum Chordata; class Mammalia; order Chiroptera; family Megadermatidae; genus Lyroderma; species Lyroderma lyra. The sequence continues at coordinate 28,306 of PVJL010011076.1, forward strand.
TCGCATAAGAACCTGCCTGATGCTGATGAATACGGGTGTGGCTCAGACAGCCGTGGTTGGATAAATTTACAAACGTGTGAAAACATGAGGTGGATTTCAACATTTTCTAGATAGATTCTTTTTACCAATGCATAATCATCATGTCAAAATAAGGAATGGAGAGAAGAATTAAGCCCGAATGTGGATTTTTTTGTTATTAAGCTAGATGTAAAAGCATTGTGTGTTTTTATATGACGAATAGAGCGATGCCAGAAGAATAAAGTATGCGTCAGTGTCAGCAGGCAAAGCACTTAGTTCTGTGAAATGTTTCTCCTTCTAAAATTCCACTCTTCTTGTTAGCATACTCATATTGGGGAAAGCTTGTGCTCAAGTATTAGTTTTATATTTTGAAATGTGTCCATAAAACTTTTGTGGATGTTTGTTTTCTCTTTTATGTGAGTAGGAACACAGTATCTTTGATTTTTGTCTCTTAGCACCTAAGGCAGACAATGTTTTCTATCAATGTCTTTTTTTAATAGAGAAACTTTGGTGACTCCTGACTTAAATATGTATCGGCAAATATGATGCTTATGAATTGGAATATTTAACATTTTTAAATGTCTCTTCTCCTCAAATTGATCCATAGCTTCAATGCAAACCCAAGCAAGATCGTGGCAGGAATTTTTGTAGACATTGACTAGTGGACAAGTCAAAGGAATGAAAATGCTCAAAACAATACTGAGAAAAAAGAAAAAAATGGAGCATGTATACAACCTCATTTCAAGACTTATTGTAAGACTGCAGGAGTCAAGACAAGGTAGTATTGCCAAAGAACTGACACATATATCAACGATACAGAATATAGTAGAATCCTGAAATAGACCACACACTTTGTGCCAATTGATTTTTGACGAAGATGCAAAGATAAGTCACCGAAGAAAGCATAGTCTTGTCAACAAGGGTCACGGAGTAAGTGAATTGTTGAGCAGAGTGCCGGGTGCTGATTATCAATCCCTACAGAATGAGGTCCTGGGCACCCGTTACCGGTCCCAGGGGAGGATTCAGAACACTTCTATCCCATTGCATCTTGGCATTCGAGCACTGAGTGGAGCACTGCTTCAGTCCCCTGATTGGAGACACAAGCAAGATCAGCTTCAATAGTGGGTGTCAGTTCCATGCCTAGTGGGTGATGCCGGGCCATGGGCATGAGAACCCCCTCTCGTGCTTCAGTGGGAGGGACCCTGTGCCCTCTCTGTGGAGGAGACATAGAGCAGTGAGATTGGCCAGGTGCCAGATGCCACATACTCTAAGTGGAGACCAAAGAACACTCATCGAGCCTGAAACAAGGAAGGATACACGGTGATAACCCAACGCAGACTGCGTGGAAGGAAGTACTCCCGGTCGGAAGCCTGTTCTCATGCTGCGTTCGTGACTGCTTTCCCCAACAATATCTGCCTGTAAAAAAATGCATAGACCTTGACCTAAAGTATGTACCATATACAAAAACTAATTCAAAATAGATTACAAACTTAAATGTAAAATCTAAAACTATGAAGCTTTGATGAGAAAACAGAAGAAAATGTTTGTGACTTAGGAGTAGATAAAAAAATTTAAATATGATGCTAAAAGCATGATCCATAAAAGAAAATATTGGTAATGTGAATTCATCAAAATTAAAATCATTTGCCCTTTGAAAGACACTTAACAAAATGAAAAGACAAGCCACAGGCTGAAAAACATTCTTGCAAAATGTATATATGACAAAAACCTGTGTCTAGATAAAGCTCTCAAAACTCAATAATAAGAAAACAATCAGGTTTTAAAAAATGGGCAAACGTTTAAATAGAAACTTCATTAAAGAAGATACATGGATGGTAAACTCACATGAAAAGGTTCTCAGATCATCATTAGTCATTAGATAAATGCAAATTAAAACTACCATGAGATTCACTTATGTATCTATTCAAATGGAAAAAACAAACAAGCCACCCTGACAAGTGGAGACAATGGAACACATGTGTTTGTATAGGAATTCAAAAGCTATAACCACTTGGGAAGCCAGTTCAGCCGTTTTTGTATAGTTAAACATACTCTTACCATAAGACACAGCAATCACACTAGTAGTATTTACTTAAATGAAATGAAAGCTTACGTGCACACAGAAATCTGCATGGGAATTTTAGAGCAGCTTTCCTCCTAGCCCCAAACTGGAAACAATCCAAACGTCCATCAGTAGGTTAATAGACACCTGTTTCCATCCGCGCCATAGAATACTACTTAGCAATGAAAAGGAACAACTCACGGTACGTGCAGCGACATAAATGAACCTCGAATGTGTTATGTGAAGTGAAGACATTCAACGGGCTCATTCAGGGCTATCCTGTCTTTTGGCTTCCCTGGGCCACAGGGCAAGAATTATTATCTTGGGTCACACAAAAAACACACTCACGCGAACGATAGCTAATGAGCTAAAAAAAGGTCTCAAAAAATCTCATAATGTTTCGAGAAAGTTTACAAATGAGTGTCGGGCTGCATTCACAGCCGTCCTGGGCCGCACGTGGCCCGCGGGCTGCGGATTGGACAGGCTTGGGCTGCATACTGTACAATTCCATTTATATGAGTTCTCGAAAAGGTGAAATTATGGAGACAGAAGATGGACCAGTGATTGCCAGAGCCTGGGGATACGAGGAGGGATTTACTGCAGAGGCAGCAGAGAAAATTAGGCGTAATTAGAATAGTTCTATATATTGATTTTGGCAATGGTCAGCAGACCGTTGGCGTCTGTCAGAACTCACAGAACCGCACAACTCAAACGAGGATCATTTTAAATGTATGGAAATTGTACCTCAGAAAACCAGCCTTAAAATAAGTAAGGGCAAAATTAAGGTATATCACGGAAGTAAGTTATCGGAACCACCGAGCTACGTTGCTAAAGGAAGTCCTACAGACAGAAGATCTACAGACAGAAATCAATGGATTTGGAAATAGTAACCGTGTGCGTGGGTGTGTAAGTGTGTATGTACTTATATAGTTTGTTCTTTTAATTTAAAGATGCAACTCTATTTGGGGGCCTATATTATCTCTATGTATAATATATACGACTACAATAACATGGGGACATTGCTTGAGCCAATGCACTGGCTCAATATTCTACTGGGAGTAAATTGATATAAACTTGAAGAAGATTGTGGTACGTTGACGATGAATAGTTTAGCCAGGGCATTGGCAACCGAAAAGAAAAAATGCGAAGAAGTCTAAGAAATCACTGGAAAAATTAAGATTGTATACTAAGTAATATTTGTTTAACACAAAATAAAGTAGTAAGAAAACTACAGGGCAAAAAAAGATGAGACAAATAAACTATTGGCAAATTGGCAGGACTAAATACAATCACACAAAAACAATTAGGAATGCACTGAACATTAACATCAAAAGGTAGACATTGTGAGACTGAGTAAAAAAATTGAGTTCTAACTGTATGCTACCATTAAATAATGTACTTTAAATTCAAAGGTACACACTGGTTGAAAGTAAAAATGAATAGAAAAAGTATACCACACAAACAGAAACATAAGAGGGCTTGAATGGATGTATCAGACAAAAATCAACTTTAAGGACAATTTCTAGAGACAAAGAGGGACATTTATCATGCTAGTAGAAAGATACAATAATCATAAATGTATGCATATCTGACTATGAGTTACAAAACACATGAAGCAAATACTGATAGAATTGAGAAGAAAAATAGACAAATGACGATTATTGTTGGGGATTTTACTGTTCCTCTGTCAGTAACTGATGGAACATGTAGACAGAAAATCAGTAAGGCTATTGACCACTTGAAGAACATTATCAATCAACTTGATCTAAGTGACAACTATAGACTACTTCACCAAACAATAACAGAATATACATTCTTTTAGTCACATAGAACATTCATGAGGGTAGACCATATGCTCAATCATAATACAGATCTCCCCGAATTTAAACATATTTAAATTATACAGGGTACATTCTGTAACCACCATGTAGGTTAGAAATCACGGAGTGAAAGTGAGATCTGGGAAAGCCCCAAGTATGTGCACATAATTAAATAAATGAATATGTAAACAGAACATAAAATTAGTGGGATGCAGCTAAAGTCGGTCTTAGACAGAAACTGTAGGTTTAGAGAAGAAGGTCCAAAATCAGTACCTGAAGTTTCCATCTTAAGAAGCTAAAAAAGGAAGACCAAATTAAATCTGAGTAGAAAAAAAGAAAAAGATCAGAATGGATCAATGAAATAGAAAATGAATGAACAATAGAGAAAAGCTATAATATCAAGGCTAGTTTTTTGAAAATGGTTAATCAGAGAGAATAACCTTTAGCTCATTGATCAAGGAAAAAAAGAAGAGAAGACACACATTAGGAGTACTTGGATGACACAGACCCTACAAATATTAAAAGAATGACAAAGGAGTATCATGAACATCTTTATGTCAACAAATCTGGCCACTTACGGGAAATAAATCAATTCCTTGAAAAATACACACTATCTTGATGATTTAAGAAAAACAAAATTTGGGAGAGATCCAAGATGGCGGAGTAAATAAACACTGTCTTCTTCCTTCCCTGAGTGAACACGTTAAAATGACAACTAAATTATAGAACAACCAACCCGGAGAACCCTCTGAAGTCTAGCTGAACACCAGTTTTATAACTAAGGCCATAAAGAGGAAGCCATGTTGAGAGTGGTAGGAGGAGCAGAGACAGGAACCCGGCCCCAAACTTCCATCTGGCAGTTGAGAATCAAGAGGGATATCTTGGCCGTGGAGGTTTGCCGCCTTGGAGGAACAAGAGACCCCAGCCTCCCACCAGGCCCCCCAGCTCAGAGTACTGGTGCCAGTAAGAGGGGCCCCCACAACATTTGGATGTGAAAAATAGTGGGGATTCTGACCATTGAGTAGGGTGAAGGGCTGCAGGAAACCCAGAGTCCTCTTAAAGGGCCCACCCCCAGATCCACTTGCTCGCAGCCACCCCCCGCCCCCGGGCTCTGGTAGACAGATGGTGGTGACTCAAGGGGGCGTCAGAGGCATACGGAGCAAGATTGAGGTGTGTGCTTTTGGGGTAAGGGCTGGAGGACAGTTGCCATTTTCCCTGAGTGGAATCCTCCCATTCAGCCAGCAGGCAGGCACCATCTTTATTGTGTTGAGCCCTCCCCCAGTGGCCAAATCTGAATCTGATTGGTCTGGTGAGCTCTGCAGGCTCCATCCTGCTGACTCACGGGAGCCTGCCCTATGCAACTACCCCAACGCTGGAGGCACTTTCTCAGTGAACAGCCAGCCCTGACCCCATCACACTCTTTATTGGAAAACGATGGCAGTCTGCAGGGCCCAGGTAGGTGACTTCCGGCCTCCGTGTGCTCTGAGACTTTTGCTGAATATCTCCAGGCTCAGCACTGGCACCAGACCAGAATCTACATTAACCTAGAGAACACAACTCTTCCCACCCTAGTGACTCCCTGTCTCACCCAACTTGCATACCACACAAGCCGTTACCAGTGGCTGAACCTCAAGGGAGCTAGCAGGTGGCAGCAGGCCTCATGGTGTCTGGTTTTTTGGGGAGTTACCCCAGGCTTGGTACTGGTGGCAACCATCCTTGGTTCTCAGTGTGGCCTCTCCCATGCAGCGTTATTCATAATATCCCCAAATGGAAATAACATCGATGGCCATCCACTGGTGAGAAATGAAAAGGTGGCATATCCATACCATGGGATACTATTTATCAATGAAAAAGGAACGACCAACTGATACATGCAACAATATGGATGAATCTTAAGGACATCAAGCTAAGTAAGATAGCCAGGCATAAAGGACTCCATACTGTAAGATTTCACTAATATGGAAGTCCAGAAAAGCCCACTGCAGTGTGAGAAAGTAGGTCACTGGTTTCCTGGGGTTGGAGGTGGGAACAGGAATTGACTGCAGAGAGACACAGGGAACTTTCTGGGCCAATGAAAATGCCTTAAACATTGACTGTGGTGATATTTGCACACCTGTATACATTTACCAAACCTCATCAATCTGTACATTTAAAATGGGTGAATTTTAAAAGATCATAAAAGTTCAAGAGAAAAAGTAATTACATGCAGTGATGAATGTTAATTAAATTTATTGTGATAAACATTTTGCAACGTATATATAAATACTGGATCATTATGCTGTACATGTTAAACTAATACAATGTTTTATTTCAATTATATCTCAATAAAACTAGAAAAAATAAACTGGGTGGATTTTATTGTATGTAAATTATACCTCAGTAGAGCCGTTCAAAATATGAACACCTCAAATAGGATAGAATCAAATCAAATCAAATCAAATAATGTAAACAAAATAGTTCAGCATTGTGATGGTCTTCCAATGTTGTCAACGTGACTAGGATAAGTTTTCATTTATTCAATCAAGTTCTAATCTAGGTGTCGTTGGGAAGATATTTTGTAGATGTGATTGAAATTCATAAATAGTTAACTTTAAGTAAAGGAGGTTTTCCTAGATAATCTGAGTGGGCCCAACTCAATTGCTGGAAGAACTGAGCCTTCCCCAAGGAAGTTCCACCTGTGAACGCAGCTCCGGCCAGTGTAGGTAGTGCCCTTCCTGATGGCGTCCTTGCCAAGAATTCTACCCGGTCTGCACCATTGTGTGGACCCATTTCTTGCAGTGACGTTCCACACGTACTCTGATTTTGTTTGGGGAAGTTCTCGGAGTTGTCCTTTTGCTTGGATGTTTGATTATGTGGTTGATGTCTGTCTTGAAGGGCAGGGAGATGGTTTTCTTCATTCATCACTGCTCCTCATTTTGTGCCTGACCTACAGGACGCACTCCATAAATATTTGCTGAGTAGATCAAGTATTATCCTTGTAATATGTTGATATTTGTCAGACCATGTGTTTCAAAGGTCAGCTTGGAAATGTGGGCACAATTTATACCATAAAAGAGGGCTTAGCAACATTTTTTTGTAAAGGGCTAGAGAGCAAATATTTTTGGCTTTGTGGGCCCCACAGTCTAGGGGGCTGTCCAGAAAAAATCCAGCCATAAATGCCTCTATTTTTCATCTTACATGGCTGGATACTTTCCAGACAGCCCTGAAATGTCTCAATTACTCAACCCTGTGCTTGTAGGGCAAATAGAATCCTAGATAATGTGCAAGTCAATGAGTGTGTCTGTATTCTAATAAAACTTTATATACAAAAACAGGTAACCAGCCCATGTTTGCTCACCCTACTTACAGTTCTGTTTATCTTGAGCAGTCGAGGGGTGTTGTGTTAACGAATCCTCTGTCACCTTGTGACTTGTTACAGATGTTGGAATCATCTGTTCATGTGCTGATAGATGTCACCCGTGTAGTAAGATGACCTTACCCTAAGTTTACTAAGGTAAATTTATCATTATAATTAGAGTGTTATAGTATTTACATATAATAAGATAAACTTCTCACCATAATTATACTGGCTATAGGTCATCCTATACAGTTTATCTGAGGGTTTATAAGGTACTCTATCTTTGCCTCCTCCCTACATAAAAATTCTCATTGCAAAATACAATGAATACAGATGCAATAGATGCAAAGTATACAGATTGACCTAAATCAACACCAAATCCAGGACAGTCTGTGCAAACCTATTATATTTGATAAATGCCTGAAATTTCATTATTTACAGGGTTTTGGTTCCTTTCTCATAAGCACATAGGTCAGAGTTCTAACACTTTGTAGTGGAAGTAGGACTCGAAAGAATCACTTCCTTGCCTTAGGACTTAGTTTTGAGAATTAACAAAACCACGGTATGAAATGCATTTTTAGTTATAAAATTCTGGGAGATCGTTGCTGTTATATTGCCGATATTTCATTTGGCTGCCGGAAATACTATCAACTTTCTAGAACCTAATCCTAAAAGCTCCAGTAAAGGTCTCTATTGTGGAAAATAATTTTCCCAAATCATTTGGTGTTAAAATCATGCATTTTCTTATGTATGCCTATTGACCTTGACTTTACATACAGTCCTAACAAATGTGATTACCTGGACTTCCGCCCGCCGCAAGTGAGAGAACAAGTGAGGTCTTGGGAGAATACCTCCTAACAGCAGAAAAATTGCTGATGAAACAGCAACACTTTATGTATTTAATGTACTATATTTAAAAACCATGCTTCATCAAGACCATTTTAAATTACGTTCATTGTTCTCTTTTTAGAAAGAAGGAGACCATGCTGTGCATTTTAGGATAATTTCCATTAAAATAGCTCAATTATTAAAATTCTGATGCTAGATGAGGATGTTTTGATTATCTAGAGATAATTCATATGTAACAGCAGCTGATAATGCCATGACCAGGGTATTAATGTAGGATGTATATGTCTTTTTATTTTGTGCTCTGTAAACATTTTATTCATGCTGTTAAATTTCTTTGCTTAACATATACCTGCCTTTAGAGCCAAGATTCTGGGAAATGTTTATTTATTTATTACCATAACAGGTCTGTAGGTCTTCTGCAGGGAACTTCCTCAGACAGTACATGGATTATGAAATGAAAGGGTTCACAGAAAACATGGATTGTTGCTCCCGCTTCAAAAATTCCAACAGGAGAAAGGCTTTGCTTGAGGAAACAGAAGGAGAACCATACATGTCGACGGGAATCACCAGCTTAGGTGTGATCAGATACTCTATCCACCAAGGTCTTGTGTGAGAGACAATTTGTCATTGGCGCTCGGGACTCTGTGTTATCAGCTGCAGGCTGGGTTGCCAGTTTGTTGAGAAAGGCGTCTACCACACCTGTTCAACTCTAGAACGATGACTTTAATGGCGTTCTGGGAGCTCAGAGCCCTGGCTTTGGGTCAGATGACCCTGGAAAGGCAAAAAAGGACAAAAACCCCACACCGTCCAGGCTGGCTGCATATGTGTGCATTTCCTTCTGGGCTGGGAATCAGATCCCTGAAACGTGCAGGAGGCCAGCAGGACAAACGCCCAGGACGTGAAACCACTGGTGGATTTTTAGATCCAACTCGGCAACCAGGCTACGTGAGGGCCTCTTGGGAAGTGAGTCTCACCTGGCCGATTCCTCTCCAGTCTCTAGGAACAGGTGAGACCTACCTGCATGTGTATATATGATTCCGACGCTGTAAGACTGAAGAATGAGGCAGGGACCCCATTACACAGGGTATTTGCCGTGGTCATTTAGTTGGTCACCAAATGTGATCCACTTCCTTCTACAAATGGGCAAAAATGTCGATCTTAAAATCAGACCTAAGCTTTACTACTGTAGTTGGGGGACTTGGCCCAAGTGCATTTCTTTGTCTGATTCCAGTACACTCATTTATAAAATGTGGTTCATAGATTAAAAGAGAGGTTCTTTATTAGCATGTTCAAGCACGTAGCCCCACGTGTGGCACGGAACAAACACACAGTACGTGGCAGGAGCTGTCGATTTATGTGTGGGTCTAATTCTGGACCCTCTGATCCGTTCTATTGCTTTATTTGTCTGTCTTTACACCAGTTGCACTGATTTCGGTTTACTTAAGTCTTATCATAATTCTTGAAATCAGCTACTGTTACCTCTCTAATTTTGATTTTCCTTTTTCCAAGGTGTTTAGACTAGTCTAGGTTCTTTGCATTCCCACATGAATTTCAGGATCCATTTATCAATGACTGCAAAAAACGCTTTCTGGGATTTTCATTGGAATTGCATCGACTCTGTCAATCAATCTGGGTCAATTTATATTTTAAGAGTATGAATAAAAGAGGCTTATCTCTCCATTTATTTATGTCTTTAATTTCAGTCAGCAATGCTCTATAGTTTTCAGTGTGGGGGTTATTCATATCTTCTGTCATATTTATCCCTAAGTGTTTCTGATAGTTTGTTGCTAGCATATAGAAACGCAATTGCTTTTTGTATATTATTCTTATATCCTGAAACCTTACTAAATTCACTTGTTAGTGCTCATAACTTTTTTGTATGCTCCATGGGATTCTCTACATAAATGGTTCTGTCACTGTGAATAAAGACAGTTACACTTCCTCCTTTCCAATCTAGATGCTTCTTGTTTCTTCTCACCTGATTGCACTGGCCAGGACCTTGGAAGAATGTCAACTACGAATGGTGAGATGAACATGCTTGACTCGTCCCTAATCTTAGGGGTAAAGCATCCTCATGTTTACCATCAAGGGCGATGTGAACTGTGAGATGTTCATACACGTTTTTGTCAAGTTGAGCGAGTTCTCTTTTCTTCCAAGTTTGCCGAGATGCTTTTTTATCAGGAATGGATGTTTCAGACTGACTGCCTGTGAAACAGTGTCTCAAAAAGGTGAACCTGTGTTGGCTTTACGCTTGGTAACCATGGTTACCATGGGTTCTCCGTGCCCCTTTGCTCAGAGAACACAATGAGAAATGTCTCAAGCAGCACATAGGGGTGGAGCAGCCTCCTCCAGCCACCTGCAGGGGGTCTGGGCAGGAGGATGAGGGCGAGCCAGCCGAGTATATAGGATGTGTCTTGAGCTTGTAAATTAAAGACGTGGTGCTGAGCCTGCAGGCTTGGTGCTCCTCTGTTACTGCAGGCCCCTTGTACGGCCACCTGGTTGGTGGGCGGTGTGAATAAATGAAAGGTTCATCCCTGCACCCCACCTCCTCTGAGCTCCTGGTGGCAGGAAAGGAAACCGTGGCATTGGGAGACAGCTGGGCCTCTTCTCCCAGCACGGGGACCTCAGAGAACTAGCTGGAGTTGGTGGCAGTTGTCACAGCCTGCTGCCTTGGTCGTCACCCCTGGCCCTTGCTGACACACAGAGGGTGGAGCGACCCCCAGCGGTTATGATGGGGGAAGGGAATCCCAGCACGCCTTCTCTGAGTGAGCAGGTGTGTGCCAGGGTCTTGCCTCAGTATCCACTCGTCTGGCAGCTCTCACCAGGAAGGACCACGCACAGGCCCCCAAAGGTGCCACCTGGGTCATAATCCTGTGCTTGGCTGGGTCCCTTCATAGCACAGACACCACTTGTTCCTGCTTTTATGAGCTGGCTACCAAGTTCCCATGTCCTTTGTTGAAAATCTCTCAAAGGAGACACTAGATCTTTTGTTCTAGAAAAAATCTTATTCTATATATGCTTTAAAGAAATCCCCCTTTACTCTGACAACAAGTATCCACTGAGGCCGCTGTTGCAGATTACCTTGAGTGCTTTTAATTTCCAGTTCTTTCTCAGTTCATTGAGGAGGCACTTGATGAGAATCTTCTGGATACTGAGCACTGTATGGGGAGTCATTAGAAAGGTCCATGACCTCAGGCAGTCAGGGAGCTCACAATCCAGTCACAGAGCTGAGCATGGGCACGTCATGCTATTGTAACACATAGGAACTCAGGTAGAAGGAAGTCCAGGCAGCACAGGAAAATCTAACCCAAACAGGAAGGCTTCTTGGAGAAGGCGGCCCCTGAGATCAGCCTGAAAGTATGAATAAAATTAGCTGGTCCAATGGGGCAGAACGTTCCAGGAAGAACAAAAAACATGAACAAAGCCATAAAGGTGAGAAACAGCAGTCTGGGTGGCATGTGCATGCTGACGAGTATTTTTGTGCAAGCGCACGTGTGCATTTGTGTGTGTGTATGTATGTGTTTGTGTGACCTCGTGTGTTTGTGATTGCTTGTGCACATGTATACATGAGTGTTTCTGCACACATGGATGTGTGCATGCGTGAGAGCATGTTTACATGTGCACACACAGACATACATGTACATGTGCACACACAAACACACGTGCACACACATGTGTATGATACATGTGTGTGAATTCATACATGGTTGTGGGATGGAATTTGCAAAGGAGGGGTGGGGTAGAGGACATGAGTAATTCTACATTTTTGAAAGGTCAAGTGCAAAGAGTAGTGAGAAGATGAAGATGCAACCAGGTCACACAGGGCCTTGCACAGCACACGGGGGAGACTGGCTGCGGGTCTTCCTTCCAGGGACGCTCTTGATATTCTGGGGGGTGAGCACGGGACGCGGATAGTTCAGGACAGGGGGATGCTTATGCCCTTGGCGCAGCTTGGGTTCCCCAGGGGCAGAGCCTCAGGCAGGGGTTCGGGAGCTCTGTTTGCAGAGGCCGTGCTCTCAGGAGAGGGATGCAGGGTGGGGCGGGCAGATGCTGGGCGGGGCTGTGGGCTCGTCCGCACACCTGCTTCCGCCTGACTCTGCCCCTCGGAGCCTGTCGCTCCTGGGAAGCCGGTGGTGGCCTTCGGCTCACGGTAGCAGTCACTGGCTACAGGCTGGGGGTGAATGGTGGGAAGGTGTGCTCGTGGCCAAGGTCAGTTCTTCAGAGAAGGGTTAGCTGTGTGGGCACCTGGGGGACGGGTGCGCCAGCTGGTGGCAGGGATCTGAGCAGAGCACCAACAGCACCCACTATAGTTACGCAGCATTTTGACAAATTCGCCGAGCAGTTCTAGAATTGGGGGCGACTTGAATTTGATGGTGGTTGCTTTCATCGAAGAAGTTTCTTTTCTTTTTTCCTTTTTTTTAGCATTCTCTGGTAATACCAATTGATAATTGCATTATTCATTTTTGCAGAATAGTTTTCAGCCCCACATTGGGTTACCGAAGTTTTAGCTCACTTATTTTTGCGGCAAATCACATCTGTGACATTCCAGATAGAAATCAGACATCCTTGAAAAAAAAACCCCAACGGTTTTCCAATTGAGTAAGACGGGTTCGAATCAATCAGACTTCTACCCGAGAAGCCCACAGTCTGCTGACAGCTTTCCACCCGACACTGGCGCTGTGCGTGGCAACACTGCCTTCCTGTCCCCGGTCCGTGAGGGTCAGGGGAGTCAGTCATTAAACCTGAGACTGGTTGTTGTTAAAGAGAAATTTTTCTGACACTTTGTAAAGCAAGGAGGATTTTAGGCAAAACTATTGTCATTGGAGAGAGACCGAACTCAATTCCAAACACGGAGAGACGCCGGGCTTTATAAGCAACGAACAGAGTGGGAGGGGCCGGTGGACGGAAAATTTCCACGAGGAGCCGCCAAGGACGGGAGGGGTCGTGGCTGAAGGCAGGCCACGGACCTAAACACCAAGGGCAGGAGGACTCTCACAGGAGTGAGTTAGCAGCTATAGTAATTAGGTTTTTGTTTTTGTTTTTTATCCCACGATGTTTTGATGGCTCTCGGGGGCCTTACAGACCCCAAGGAGGCTGAGCTGATTCTTGGAGGTGTCGTCCATCTTGCCCTGAACCTGCCTTTCATGAGCAGATTCAAGGTCATGCCCACCCCGCACCTTCTTAACTAACTCACACACCCAGCCAGTATTCCCCCACCTCACCACCCCCCAACCAACCCAGAGCCAGGGGCCGGACAACTAGGGGCCAGCCCGGTAGCCCAAAGCCTGCCCACATCAGCCAGACAGACCACCCCTAAGTGGTGGACGCTGTCCCTGCCTTTCCCATGGCATTGACCTCCCCACCTTCTGCTTCCTGACCAAAGCCTGGGGTTCCTGCTGCGGAGCCTTGTGCTCAGCCGTGACTTCTGCTCTTGGAAGAACTGTGAGTAATGTTAAACTTTTCTTTCCATGGCATTGACCTCCCCACCTTGTCATGCAGTCACCTTTCTCAATTAAGACCCAGGGGCAGGGCAGCAGGGATCTTCATTAAAGCTGGGCTTGGCAAGGACAGACAAGGAAGGCCAAGGTCAGGCATAGTTTTGAGGAGAGGGCTCAGAGGGACCTGGCAAAGGTGTGGTCAAGGGCAGCGTCTTGGTCACCGCCACACCCCACAGCAAACACCCCCAAGCGTGTGTTCCTGAGCCATGAGGCTTAAAAAGAATGGGGCCAATGATTAGCCATCGTCAAGTTAGCCTTGAGACCCTGGGTGCATAACGCGAGGCAGACAAAAGCTGAAGGACCAGCGCATTAGGCCCAACGGACTATAATGGACACCAGGACCCCGACAGTCCTCAAGGACCCCAGAGTTGTCACATTATTCAGTCATGAGGCAGCACGAAACAGTCACACCGAAAGGAGTTGAACGCTGTGACATGGCCTTTCTGGCGTATATATATGATCTTAATTTAAACATTTTCCGGTTTTAATTCTGTGTCATGTTCTGCCCAGAGAGGCAAAGTCTGCTTCGCCACGGGCACCGATGATGAAGCGGTGGCCACCGCCTTGCTGTGGGCGAGGAAAATGTGTTCTGGAGAACCACACAGCTTGGTTAAACATTTCCGGGGAGGCTGAACTTTAAACAGCAAGAAAATAGCATGTTTTAAGTGAAATTCATCTCTTCCCCAAACCTATTAAAACAAACCAACCAACCCTGAAAGCTGTCTCTTTAATCTTCGGTTCTTTTTTAGCCTTCTCAGGCTGCGTTAGAAAAACAGCTTCTGTTCACTTGGCCCATCACAGTGACAGCTTGGGGTGGCCTTTACCTGTGGCTTCTGTCACCTCCCAGCCCAACGGGCATGCCATCGGTTGGGTACCCAAGGCCTCCAGGGGTCAGATGGGCACTGGCCACTGAACCACTCAGCTGGAGAACCAAAAAACGTTGCATGCAGGCATTGGTATTTCCACTGTGTACACGGCGGTGCGTGTTATGGGGCGAAAGAAGACAATGTGAAAAGGTTGCATGTCGTCTGACTCCAACTACAGGGTATTTTGGAAAAAGAAAAGCTATGCAGACAGGAAAGAGGTGGGCGGTTGCCATGGGTGCGGGGTGGGGTCATCAACAGGCAGAGCACAGAAGATGCTCAGGATATTGATAATCTATCCCGTATGCTGCTCCAATGCTGCATGTCGTTCTACATCTGTCCAATCCTAAAGTAGATACGACATGCTGTAGCGAGCCCCACCATCAAGTCGGGGTGACAATGACGTGTTACTGTAGGCGCGTCGAGTGTAACAGATGCCCCACCTGGTGTAGGAGTTGATAGTCGGGGAGACCGTGCCTGTGTTGGAGGAGAGGGCATATGGGGACCCTCTGTACCTTGTGCTCAATTTTGTTGTGAACCTGAAACCGCTCTAAAATACCGAGTGTGTTTTACAAGTGTCCGCAGGGTATTGCGTCAATGGGCTCATGCGCCGTGGCAGAGGGTGAGACCGGCCGCGGCTTAAGCCCCGGGGAGGCTCGCTTCCCCCCTCCCCCCACGTCCCTCTGCTCGGACTGCATCACGCAGCTCAGCTCCGTCCTGTTACAACCGATTCGCAGTACCCGGCATGGTTGGGTTCTCTAAGCACAGCCGGGAACCACGCCGCGTGGGTTCCTACAGCTTCGTAATAATTCCTGAAATCATGCAGTGTTAGTTAGCTCTCCCACTGGGGGGGCCAGGAGGGGCCAAGCACCGTCTGGTCTAGTGCTTGGTGGTCTTCAGAAAAGAATGCTGAATCCTAGTTCACACAGAAGAATCCAGACCCCAGTCCTCCTTCCTCTCAGGGTCATAGCGAGATGCCCTTCCAATAACCCAGTGAGGATGTGAGCACCAGCCACTGCGCTAAGCATTTTGCACACAGCATTTCATGTCACTCCGTGCGCCTGTGACGCAGTACTGTGACACAGGTGGCAGGCGAGGAAATTGAGGCCCAGGGAGGTTAGGTGATGTGTGCACGACTGTGCAGCTAACACGCGGCTGGGCTGAGCCACGGGCACTTCTCACAGCGTGGGCCCTGGGCCCGCAGCCGCCGCAGTGTCCCCTGGGAGCTCGTTAGCGGTGCCAACGATCAGCCCCGAGGGAGCTCTGACAGTGACTGACTGATGGAACGAGGCCACGTGCTGCCTGCTGGGAGGCAGCTCCTGGATCTCTACAGAAGCAGAGGCCGGGGTGCGGGCGTTCTGCGGCTCTGTCTCTTGGTCATACAGGCTGACCAGACGCCCCGCTTTAAACAGGGCAGAAAACAAGGGTCCTGGCCTGTTTCCAACGGTGCGTGTGGGCACCCTAGTCTCACGGGGCTAAAGTCACGGTGTCTGCGCTGAGCAGACGTCCTGTTTGGGACGGGCAGAGCCGTTGTTGTCTGTCCTGTTTAGAACAGGACGTCTGGTCAGCCTACATGCAGGTGAACTGCGTGGGCCTGGAGGGAATGTCAGAGCCCAGGGCGACCGATTTAACCTCTCTGCACCCCCTTTCCCCTCGTCTGAGAAGGGTAATAACACCTCCCTTGTAAGGGGGCGGTAGGGGTGAATGCTCAAGTCAGGGGAGGTACTTAGCATAGGATCCAGCCCACAAACGATACTAATCAAATCGTATTTCCAGTCATTATTATTGAGGATCACCTAGACGCTTCCTTCAGGCGCTGACCACAGACCGCGGGCCCTCCCGGGGGTGCCGGGCGCCGACCTGGGCATCGCTGCCCGGAAGGGTCGCCACGCGACACGCGGGATGCCCAGTTACATTTCAGTTTCAGACGAGCAAGCTGTTTTCTAATACAAATGCACCTCCTGGGGCAGATGGGATGTGCTTACACTAAACAGTTTTTTCTCGGTTTCTGACCATTAAATTTAACTGGACATTCCGCAGGTTTGGTAAATCCGGCAACTCTGTCACCTGTTTTCGGCAGAAGGAACTGGGGGGCGGGGGAGGGACTGGTGCACGGCTTCCAAGCCCTGTCTACCCTGGGGGGGTTCAGGGTGTGTGTACACCCCGGGAAAGAGGCAGGTGGTCAGACACGGGCACAGGCCTCGCGCTTGGCTCGCCGTTTACAGTCCCCAGCCATGTGTTCGGAGACAAGAGAGAGAAGTCACAAGAACAGGGCCGTTAAGGGACCTGATACCAGTGACTGCAGGTTGCCCTACTCCTGCTGAGAAACAAAGTGAAGAAGCAGGCTGCTTTGTTCTGGGACAGAGAGAGAGAGAGAGAGAGGGAGAGAGGAGGAGAGAGAGGGAGAGAGAGAGAGAGAGACA
>PVJL010011077.1:0-45021 GCA_004026885.1 Lyroderma lyra
GGAGGGGGTGGGAGAGGAGGGGGGGAAGCTAAATATAAGGGGATGGAAAGAGGGGTCACATTAGGTGGTGAACTTATTATGCATCAAGTTGACAATGCACTGTGGAATTGTATGCCTGAAACCTATGTAATCCTTGCTAACAGATGTCACCCCAATAAGTCTAACAATAAAAATGAATTTAAAAAAAAAAAAAAAAATACAGCGAGAGAGTGAACATAATAGAGAAAGAAGAGAAGCAAGACTAGGAGCCTAAGTGTGGTGATTAGGAGGGTGCAGACCTCTAAATATAGGGACCACATTGGCTTCAGGCCCCCAGCTGCTGCCTCGGAAGCCATGGCAGCATTTGAGAACCTCCCATGACCTCCTCCAAGGCAGTAACTGACCACTATGGACATACAGAGGCAGACCCATTCCCAGCAAACAGGACTCCTCTCATGGATGATTGGGGCTTGAGGACTCCCACATGACTTTACCTAACCCAATAGGACGCCCACACCCAACCTCTTTCTCTTCTTCACTTGGGGTCACACTAGTATCATAATCTGAAGTTTCACTCAGCCTTATCTGGAATTCCTCACTATTTTCTTACATGGGAATTTCCTAAAATGTTTGCATTTCTGATCCCATTTTAGCAATAGCTCCCTGAAAGACCAAGACTAATCCTCAGAACATGGAGTTTAGATCGTGGAAGTGGTGGAAATGACAGCTGGAGGAGCAAATTGGGACTTTATCATTGAGGACGACTAGTTTATTCCATACTTTGCCTCAAGGCAAGATAAATCTTCATTTCCTAATACAAATAAAACTGTCTATGTGGTTTTTAAAGTTCACCAGAGATTTCATAACTTCCTTTTGTGAATTGCTTCATAGCTGAATCTGTTTTCACATCCAACTTAGGGCTCTCCTAAATCCCTTGTTGTGATTTAAGGTCATTTATTCCAATTCAAGCTTCTATGGGGATAGATTACACTCAATCATAGAAATGCTAAATTAACTACATGAACTCTTGCTCATAACAAGAATTTTCTCTACAATGCTGTGCACACATGGTCTTGTGGGCCCACTGGCCACCTTTTCAATTTAGTACAAAATTATATCCCATTAATATAATTTAATGATGGAATAACTCCTTTTTATGCACTGAAAAAAAATGATGCCCCATTTAAAAGCAGAAAAAGGTTGTATGATTACTTCAGAGAAGTTGTCGTGATTGCTAATGAAAAGGAAATTATTTTTTCTATGGTAAAGTCTTTCAAATACTCTGCCTTTTACTGACAGAGTAAAAGACCTCAATTTTCAATTATTTAGATGAAACATTTTCATCCAATTTAAAAGAATGATGTATTTTTTTTCTGCCAATGATTTGAAACAGAGTTGGAATGTATGTGAAAATGCTGTTATCTTTCCAGATCTCTGCTTGAATAAAATAAAGGCATGTTTGACCATGATAAGCGCATTGGCTGGTCCAGATTTTCCAAGTGTGCAAAGCAAAATAGAAAGCTCCAACAGCAAGACTTACCCATCTGCACAGAACTTCAAAAATGGTGATGTACTTACCTAAAATAGAAGGAGAGAGGACATTAGTGACATTCATCATAGCCTAAACATACAGTGAAAATACACGTTCTAGAAGGCATTCAGAGCATCTGTTCCCCTCATCACTGCCAGACCCAGTTTTAGGGCTTTTGTTTATAACACAGCAGTCCAGATGGTGGAGTCTTTCTCACTGCCCAAGTTTACTCTGAGTACATTTCATGGATATCTGCTCAATAAATGCTGTAACAATCAACTAGCCACGCACTATGATTTGAAAACAATAGCAAATAATATCGATTGAATGCTTTCTTGCCCATCAAGCCCAGTACAATATACTTTATGAACATTTTCTCATTTGCTCTTCAGAAGATAGAGGTCTGATAAGTACTCTCATTATCCCCACTGCACAGATTAAGTAAGTGAGGCTGAGAGAAGTTCATTAACTTGTCCAAATTCACGAGATTTTCATAGGTTCTCTGATTCTAGAGCTCAAGCTCACAATTTTTATTAAATTTATTGGGATGGCATTGGTTAGCAAAATTATATATATTTCAAGTGTGCAATTCTACAATACATTACACACACACACACACACACACACACACACACAGTGTGTTCACCACCCAGACTCAGTTCTCTTTCCATCACCATATATGAGTATTTGACCCCCTTTTCCCTAGTCTACCACCCCCCCTCCCCACCGCCTTTACCCTCTGGTAATCACTGAACTGTTGTCTGTGTCTATGAGTTTTTGTTTTCTTGTTTGTCTTATTCATTTGTTGTTTTCAGTTTTACATCCCACATGTGAGTGAAGTCATAAGGTTTGTTGACTTTTTCTGTATAACTTAATTTGCCTGGGATGATAATCTCAAGATTCATTCATATTGTTGCAAATAGCAATATTTCATCTTTTCTTATCGCTGAGTAATATTCCATTAGATATATGTACCACAGCTTCCTTATCCAGTCATCTAATGAAGGGACTTTGGTTGTTTCCATGACTTAGCCATAGTGAATACTGCTGCAATGATCATAGGGGTACACACATCTTTTTGGAAAAATGTTTTCAGAATTTTGGGGTAGGTATCCAGAAGAGGGGTTGCTGGGTCATATGGTAATTCTGTTCGTAATTTTTTGAGGAACCTCCATACTGTTTTCCATAGTGGCTGTACCAACTTACATTCCTATCAACCATGTATAAGGGTTTTTTGTTTGTTTGGTTGGTTGGTTTGGTTTTTACCATAGACACTCCATCACTAGTTATCACTTGTCCTGTTGATACCAGCCAGGCTAACAGCTGTGAGGTGGTGGTACCTCATTGTGGTAAAATATATTAAAAACTCATACAACTCTACAACAATGAAAAGAACAGTCCATAAAAAATAATAACAGGGCATCTGAACAGACACTTCTCCCCAAAAGACATACAAATGACCAAGAGATACATGAAAAAATGCTCCACCTCAGTAGCTATTAGGGAAATGCAGATCAAAACCACTCTCAGAATCTTGATGCTACACTCTCAAAATCCGATGGGAAAGAGAGATAGACCCCAGAATCAGTACATTGTTTAATGATAAATTATAAAAATAGAACTAATTACAATTTTAAAACTTGGAAACATGAACGATGCTTGGTGCAGAGCAGCTGCTCAATTATATTTGTTTAAAAAAAGAACTAATATGAATTGAATGAAAAAACAATATTTATTCAACGAATAAATAATAAGCAAATGCATGTTACTGATATTTAATAAAGGTACTCAGGTTTTATCCCAACACAACAAATATTTGCACAACAAAGCCCTCTAATGTAAATGTTATCAACTTCTTCCCTGTAGCAGTGCTTTATTCTGTTGATTGCCTAGAAATGAGAACTGAATGCTCTTAGGAAAGGTGAGGGATGGGTCTGGAACAAATAGCCAGGGAAATGCAAGGAAACAATGGTGTCTAATCCTCAAAGGGCATGTTAGTCTAAATGTAAACTCTTTTGATTGTTCCAGAAGCAATGAAAGTGATTCATATTAAGTAACTAAAAAACAACCCAAATTTTTTGGATTATTTGAACGTGTTCTCAGTTGGAACCCTAGGGATGGATACCATTCTATGGCAATAGGAACATAAAACTGGAAAATTGATTACTTAAGATTTCTGCAGTCATGCTGGGGAAAATAAAGAGAATTAACTAATGGTGACAAGGGGGAGATTACCACAGTTTAGTCCTTAAAACATGTTTTTACAGACTCTTTTTTATGCAATCCCATGATCTTTCCTCCCATTAATTTCCATAAGTTGCTTTAGAATCCAAACAGGAAACAAGACCCTTTTGAAGAAATCAACTATAATAGGCTGACAATTTTATGTTTAAAAAGCTAGAGAGGGTGGGGGGGAAGCTAAATATAAGGTGATGGAACGAGAAGTCACATTAGGTGGTGACCTTATTATACAACAAGTTGACAACGCACTGTAGAACTGTATGCCTGAAACCTATGTAATCCTTGCTAACAGATGTCACCCCAATAAGTCTAACAATAAAAATGAATTAAAAAGAAAGCTATATATGTGGATGTACACATTTTGAGAACAGGGAGAAAAAGAGGAAAGAAGGTGACACAAACATCTAAAAGGATATTTGAATTACATTTGCAAAGAACACTCCCAGTATACTTTCAGACAAAAGGAATATAATACTGGGGAAAGAAAACATGAGAGAGATTTTATTTTAATTGAAATTTTGATTCTTAGAATGTGTGTCATAAAGTTCTTTGGCTTGTAGATGAGATAATTTAGTCATTACTACTATGCACATATTGAAAAATAAAGATTATCAAAGAGGCAATTTAACAAAAAGTAACCTTAACATACAACTAAAAATAAAAGCAGTTAACAAACACTGTTTAACAGTTGTTTTCTTCAGGTTTTTGGTCATTCTTATAGAGATTTTGATTAACACTAAAATGTTAAAGAAAGAAGTATCTGAGAGAAGAATAAAAACAGGGCTAGGTAATGAAAGAATATAGTAAATTTAAAAACAAACATAAGAAATGCCTGAGGCCTCAAATGCGTGAAGAAATAACAATCAAGTATTCTCATGTTTTAATATTTATAACATATCCAAAGGCTTAATTTTAAAAGTAACACCAAGAAACAAATCAAATTCCCCTGACATACATTTTTTAAAACTTTGCCAACAATGTGATTTTAGAGAAAATCTTATTTTCATACGCAGACTTCGTACTGGGATTCATTTGTGTAAGTGTGCTGAGGTACAGCACGGGCCCTGCCTCCATCATCTGGAGTGCCCCCTGCCAAAACACACTGTACTAAAAGACTGGCTTCCCTCTTCCTGTGACCTTGACCTCTCCCTCCAACTGCTTAACACTTAGGAATTTAGAAAACTCATCATAGTTTTGTTTTGTATGTTCATGGATTACAAACTTTATTTTAAAAACACAAAAAAATAAAATAACGCCAAGAGCAAATTGCCTTTAGAAACGCAAGTCTATTTCTATAGGCTGCTAACATAATAAAATGAACCAATGAAAGGAGAAGCTCTTCACACAAATGTCCAGAATCTGTATCAAATAACTCCTAATTTTAATATGTTTTATATGAAAAATATTTATACCTATGAATGTTTTCTACTGGTATTCTCAGCATTATTTATACATTTGGGTTATATATTAAAAATTATTATTAAAGTGAAGCACCTTCTTAAAAAAACAAGAAAGGTGATAAATCTTTAAAAATGTTTTAAGCAATTTTTGTTTCTTTGTTTCAAGGTCAAATTGAACTAATATAAAAAAGTCACAAGTCTGCAAATTTTAGTGAAACAAATAGAACTTTTATTCTGGATTCACTGTTTACTCTTCAAGATAATCGGACTCACTGGTGTGAAGCTTTAATTATGAGGCAGTTAAAAAAATGCATTTGGTTCTATTTTGATAAAGACTCTGGAGTGGGTCCACAGAGCCCAGTTATTGGCCTATAAGTTAGACAAGATCTGATGAGATGTCCTTGTTGAATAAGAATGAGTGGAAAGTGGTGGTTCTCTATTCACCTCTGGGTTATGATATTAAGGTTCTAGGTAACCAGCCATCACTCAATAAGCAAATAAAAGAAAAGAGTTTAAATCAGATTCATTTTCAGTAAGACTCAAATAGTCTATGGATTAGGATCCATACCACTGTTCTGTTTAACATTTGGATCAGTTCTAAGTGATGAGTCCACATGAAAATGAGACATCAAAGTCTTAAGTACTAAAGCCTTAAGTACTAAAAGAAGTAAGGGTAACTGAGATAGGGATAGCATTTGAATTTATACTGGGGGGGAGCAGGGAAGACTTTAAAGGGCAGTCGTATTTATGTATTAAACTAAAGTAGACATTTTTCCAGCTCTAAGGCGCGTGTGCAGCACAATTCCTGACCCTTGCGGGACCCTAACCTCCATTTCCAAATCTATCTGTCATTCAGCAGTTTCTTTAAAAACAAACAAACAAAAACCTGCATCATCTTATTGGAAATCTAGTCACTTCATTCACAAACTCTCTGTAACTCAGTGTACTTGTTCCTACGTAAAGTTGGCCTAAGTCAGAAGAATGAGCTCTGTGGCAGACTGGCCCTCTTTTCTGGGAAGATCGCTTAGTCAATTTGAAGGGAAGTCAGTATTCGTGATTCACTCCATGTTTGCGAAGTGAGCCCTTGTTCTTAAAGGAATTTTTAAATATTCTTAACTTGAAACAATTATTAAATGATGCAAAACAATTTATATTTAAATATATAGTACATGATACAGACATCAAATGCTAGGAATTTAAAGAAATGAGAAAAAGATGTTTCAGCTGTTGTGGGGGATTATAGCCATATCCCGTAACTGGGTGGGAAACCAATGTGAACTTTTGGAGTTCTGATATGCATGCATGACCATTACATGCTCTCCTGGCCAGAGTCTAGAGTAAAAGATCCAGCCCAGAGATTTCAGGATTAGTAGGAAAGCTGCTTCAGAAGGCGTGGACGAAACCATGTGTCCATAGTGAACTTTTTGGTGTTTTTTTAGACAATACGAAAAGCCCAGACAGCTGGTAGGAATGTTTTGTTGTTGCTGTTGCTATCGTTACTGCTGTTGTTGTTGTTGCAGTTTTACATCAAAATGGCAAATTTTTTATTTGTCCCCCCAGCCTTACACCCCTCCCCTTACCCTCTAATAACCACTAAAGTGTTGTCTGTGTCCATGAGTTTTTGTTTCTTTGTCTTGTACCTTTGTTGCTTTCAGTTTTATAAAACAATTTTGAGAAGCAGGGACTACTCTGAATCTTTATGATCATTTTTTCCTACAAATCAAAGACCGGTAATTGAATGTAACAAGTAACACACTTAGAAGTCTACTTTTAAAAGAACTTTATCAAACATTACCATTAGTGAATTCTGATGAAGGATGTTTATTTATTCAGAGATATTCATAGTCACATTAGTTACAAATTGTAGGAAAGTCAAGCATCCCCCAGCTATGCACATCTGAGTTATATAGATTTATATCCAATGCAATGTCATCCACCTGTAGATCTTCAAGGTCTCTAACCTTCTAGGATCATCTTTTTCAAAAAAATGAGCAACTCAAATCCATAACTCACATTTATCACAGAACCCAAACACCCAGGCGCCCTTATGTTTTTGTATTTTGAGAAATAAAAAACAAACAAAAAAACCAGATAAAGAACATGCCAAACTAACTCAGCCAAACTTAAGTATCATCTCCCTAATGAATTTTACTGATAGTTACCTTGCCCACCTCCCCCAATCTTAGGGGTCCCTCCCTGCTCTTGGCTCTTCACAGTGTATTACAATCACTCCCTCAGGCAGGGAGGACACCATTTATTGCTAGGTTATGAAATGTCACTCTGTGTGCATTAGCTACCCAACAGATTAACTATTCAGGCCACTGTCAATCCCACCATGGTTTGTGCTCTAGTGACTACATAAAACATATTGGATCTTGAAGTCCTTTCAGATGAATTATGCAGACTGGGGACATATTCAAGAATAGTGTTTTGTTTTGTTTTTTATTTTCTTCTCATTAAACTGGTCTCAATTCCTATTGTTTGCATTTCTCAAAGTCATTCAACTCAGAGTATAGAATCTTTATGTTGGGAACCATTATGTACTAACAATTTTAGTTACTACCTTTAAAAATGGGAAAACCAAGTATGATTTATGTGTACATAGGGAAGAAGAGTGAATTGACTTTACAGACACTATCTATTGTTTTCTATGGGCTTGAAGCTTTAAATTATCATATGTTCTATCCTCCCAACAACCCCATGAGGTAGTGAAGGGTAGCCGACAGAATATGCCACCCTCCAATATATTACTTTGGCCTAAGAATTATTTTTTATACAACAAGTTGACAAGGCACTGTAGAATTTTATACCTGGGCCCTATGTAATTATTGCTAACCAATGTCACCTCAATAAGTCTAACAATAAAGAAAAGAATTATTTTGAATTAAAGGCACCTGAAAAACAGCAGGTGCAAGAAGTGTACTCTTACCCACCTTTTTTCTTCCAGAAAGTAGGAAATTAAACAACCATGTGAAAGATGCCCTCTCTATACCAGGAGGAAAGAAACATTCTTATTCCAAGAGAGGGAGAATTCTGTACAAATTGAGCTTGTAAAAATAATTCCTATCCTCCTTTAGCCCCCCCAGATATTTTTGCTTACTTCCCACGATTGCCTCTCTTTGTTCAACCTGGTGAAAAAGCATTTAGGCTTTGCCACTTCTTTGGGTTCTCATTTCCTTATGAGGACCCCTGTGCCACATAAAACTTACATTAAGTAAATTTGTATGCGTTTCTTTATGTGTATTTAATTCTCAGCCCAGGAGGAAACCCTAAGAGGAGAGAGGTAAAGTGTTGCCTCTCCTACAGTAGGTCCATCTGGCAAATAAGAGGCTAGAAATAAATCACTTGAGATCATACATCAGAAAGTGGGTTCAACGCAGACCATTTGTCCAGTCGAGGTGCGTAACTGCTAATCCTGACTACAGTTAACAAATTCCTTCAACAAATGTCTACTGAATGCCTAGAATGTATCAAATGCTTGTTCTACATTGATGACTAACAAATCCTAAAGCACATGGAGCTTATATTCTAGTGAAGTGAGACAGACAATGATAAATAATGAACAAGTCCATTAAATAGTAATAAAGAAGGTGATGAGTGCTATGGAATAAATTGCATGGGGAAACAAGGTAGGCAATTGAGGCAGGGTCGGGTAGCCCATTGCAGTAGCAAATTGTAAATAGGCTGGTCCGGGTAGGTCTCACTAAACACGTACATCTGAGGAATGACTTGAAGGAGTCATATTTGAGCACATTTATTTGGTGAGAAACAAAGAAGATGAGAATACAGTAGAGAGTAACAGTTGAGGAAAGTATTGAAGCTCTTGGTATATATCTTTTTAAAGGTATTTGTCCCACAGTCAAATTTTAGCACTTGCACAGGTGTTACTGCTTCCGTTGCTCTGTAAATTCTTTGACTGGTATAACTGTGCTCCACACATTTTTGCATCTCTTCACAGTACGTAGAAAAGTGACTGTCATGACAAAAATCTGATGAAGGCATAAATGAATAAATAATGGAAAGTGTTAAATATATGAAAATTAAGAAATCAGAAAATATGGAGTGGTCAAATCAGTAGTTAACAATCATCCATAAGCAAACCCAGAAAGTAGATCCAATCTGAAAAAGGAATTCATGTAAGATGTTTGCGATAATGGCAATGCAATTGAGATAACATGTTTTGGTATAGAATTACAGTAGTTTTGTTCATCTTGGTGCTGAGGAAGGTGAGTGAGAAGGCCTTCCTGAATTGAGGGTAATTTGGAGTGAATTTAAATGAGAGGCCATATTTAGCAAGTTGGATAAATTTTATTCATCTGGTCAATCAGTATTGATTGTGAGCCAGCTACATACTAGGCATTGGAGAAAAATTGGTCCAACAGACAGCCCCTGAATTTATGGGCATACATTCTAAAACAGAAGACATCCATTAAGCAAAAAGTAGTGTAATTAATGAATTATTCTTGTCTTAAATTCTATAAAGACAACAAGGCAAACCTGAGACCTGAGGGGCAAGTATATGAGGTGGGGGTGAGAAATGAGAGCTTCCTACAGTCTAAGTACTATGTTGATTCATTCAACATGTATTTATCAAGTATTACTATATTCCTGTGCTAAGTATGCCCAACACATATCATCTTATTTAATCTCCACAACAAACCTCTGAGGAAGGTTTTATTATCCTCATTTAACAGATGTGAAACTTGAAGTTTAGGGAGATAAAATATCTTGCCCAAGGTCACACAAGTTGTAAGACAGGATTCCAACCAAGACCTGTTAAGGATTTTTGCATGCCTCAGAGGTCAAGCAACCAAGGTCTCTGCTATTATGATGAGCTGGGATTATATATTTACTGATAAACAACAGCCTGGGACAAAACAGACTGATTGAGGTGAAACAGACTGATTTGGGCTGGAATGGCCAATGATTAACCCCATTGAGTTGTCCCAGTGGGATTTAGCCCTTGGTCCCACTTCCCATAACAAACTTTCCTGTCCTTATTTACTTATTATTCGCAGTGGACACAGTCTCAGCACTGTGAACAGTCCCTCTGGTGAGGATTCAGACCAATAAACAAATGTTAATGCTAATTTTATAAAAACATTACAGAAAGAATCTGGGCCTAGGGGAAGAGGCTCCTGGTTTTGCCTGAAAGCTTTTGAGAGAAAAATAAACTTGGATCTGGAGATTAGAGAGGAGCAGCAGGGTGCTGGAGAAAGGATGAAGGCAGAACAGCATTCTCTATAAGAACCACAGAAAGTTCCCTGTTATTCAAACTGGAAGTGGTTGGCTGACGTGAGCTGGCTGTGTGTTAGGGTGGAGGGAAATGTCCCTGTGCCCCCGTAGGCAGACCCCTGGGTGATTAGCTTGGCTCCTGACTTTCTATATTGTATGGGTATTTGAAAAGTTGGCTGTGTTGTGGTTTCTTCCCTAATGGGCTTTTTAAAAATATTACAATGCAAAGGGTGAGGTAGAAGAACAGAGAGAGGAAGCACCACATACACACACACTCAAATCTTATCAAGGAACTTTACCTGCAAACTTATTTGTCTTGAAAACATTATAACACTAAACGTTAAATGAATGCTACTTGCAAATGGTCCTTTAGAGATATTTTGAATTTAGTGGTCTTTTTTATTTTGGGGGATTTATTTATTTATTTGAGGTTAGGAGATAACAAGAACATGAGGTAATAGGATTTGCTTTATAGTCCCAAAGCAAAGCTTTTTAGAGCAAAACCATAATTACACATCCAGCTTTTGTGACAGTAAAGGCAACAACAAATCAACACTGTGCTTCTGAAGACCCACATCAACAAGCATTTGATTCAAAGAATCACCTTCATTAGCAGAGACTATCTCTAGCTCAGCACAGATTTAGATCAAGGCTAAAACAAATCCGATCTGTCTCTAAAAACCACCCTGGCCGTTGCCTAATTTTCTTGAGCATAGAGGTGTCACTTGGCATTTGGGCCTGAGAGAAGCCTCCTAGTGGGCAATTAGCTGGTTGGGGACCCTGAACTCAGTCCCCCTCCATCCCCACATCTTCCATCAGGCTCAAGTAGAACAGAAGAGCTTCCAGTGTCAATGGCTTTTACCATTTGAGATCCAGAAGCAGAATCTTTCAACCCATTTGTTTCTATTATTTCTCAACTGAGAGCTGGGAACATAAATGTATGAGTCTCTGACTCTCATAAGTCAGTAAAGAAATTATAGTTTCATGGCATGCACGGAAAGAGATATGCTAAACTATCAGATTTTTTTTTAATAGGGAAAGGAAGGAATAAGAATCAGAAATACCCATTACAATTTAATAACTAAATGTGGCAATAAATTATAGCTACATAGCTGGTGGTTGTAATTATCTGAAAAACATTTTTTTAATAATTTAAAAGGTTAACTCTTCTGGCATTACTTTCCAAAATTATATCAAAGAGTAGCAATAGAAACAGAACTCAGTGGATCTCAAATCCGTTTTAAAAACCAACACCACATCTGCCCCACCCCCACCCCGTGGGAGTCTCCAGGCCATTAGGAAGGTGGTGTGAAGTGGAAATTAAGAATGCAGGCTTTGGACCCAGAATGCCTGGTTCAAACACAAGCAAAACTGAGCATCTAAGAAGTGATAGCTATGTGTCATGATGAAGATGTGATGATGATGAGGAGGAAGAGGACAGTGATGATGACTGCAGTGACTTAAACGAAAAATAAGATGGGAAGTATGATTTGAGGATCAACACTCAGTGGAACCTTATCTATGAACTGACTTGTTCTCATAAATTAGTGGCTCTCAGCCTTCCTAATGCCGCGACCCTTTAATACAGTTCCTCATGTTGTGGTGACCCCCATAAAATTATTTTCGTTGCTACTTCATAACTGTCATGTTGCTACTGTTATGGATCGTAATGTAAATATCTGATATGTGTTTTCCGATGGTCTTAGGTGACCCCTGTGAAAGGGTCATTCGACTCCCAAAGGGGTCGCTACCCACAGGTTGAGAATCACTGCGATAAATAATCAAGAGAAAATAATACAAAGCAAGGAATACTGTGTATCTTTATTTCTTTCAAGTTGAATCAAAAAGGAATTTAGCTTTTCAAAGATTTCCCAAGGCTAGACTGATGCCAATTAAGTGTCAATATATTCCCTTATTTAAATCACAATCTACTAGTTAGATCCAATTTAAATAGTCTACCTATGAGAATCTTAGTAGCTTCTTCAGCAGCACAGGGACTACAGAGTATTGATCAGACAGCTTCAGGCTTGTATTGATAGATTTCACCTAATAGTGGGCTGAAATTCCAATAGCAGCTTTGCTGGGATCCTTAATCGCAAATTTCAAGACTCTGCATGAAGAAGTTGCATGAAAATTACTGAACTGTATCCAGTTGCCAACAGGGAATATCTAGAAAACTAATAAAATGGAGAACGAAACATTCAGAACTGTGGGGCTGAGTGACTACAGTCTCTGTTGGTTCTGGCCTTAAGTAAATGCATCAGTTAACTGTAAAGACAATTAATATAATTTTGCAGTGGTTGGCTAACAAGAAAACATTTTGTGATATTATGTCACTTTATCCACATCCCAACTTTGGACCCTTATACCTTTGACATTTTTATCTTTCTTCTATAAATCACGTCACTGACCTTAACAAGAAATAAAATTTAGGCATTTTATTCCCAATCAGAATGAGATAAGAATGCAATTTAGCAGAGATTAAATAGAAATAGTCATCACTTAATGATTCACATTGATGGCACACCAAAAATGATACTGGAGGAAAAAAATCACTAGATGTCACAGATCTATTTATATGAGGGGACCCCAAAAACCCCAGAATTTATTTATAAAAAATTGTGTATTTAGTCTTACACTTTAAACTTCAGTCACCTTCAAAGTATTTCTGCTCAAAACAGTTTTTGAAATCATTGATTTTGATGCCTTTTAGTGCTTCTGCCCTTTTTGTTTCACCTCTTCCACATCAGCAAAAATATTCCCCTTTGAAGACTTTTTTAAACATGGAAAACAGAAAGTCACTGGGAGTGAGACTGGGTGAAGAGGGAGGCTGGGGGCATAGGGGTTGGGTTGATTTTGTTCAAAACTGTTGAACACTCAGCTAAGTGTGAGCAGGTGCATTATCATTCCACACCATTATTTTGTAAATCAACTACCATTAAATGGGCAAAAGCATTGAAAGTTTCAAAAAAAAAAAAAAATTCAGTGAAGCCAAACGCAGTCTCTCACCAGAATGCCAGCTGGTATACCAGTGCAGATGGTTCCTAGAGCACTCACCTAGGAAAGGAAGCCTGTACTACAAGGACCCGGCCTCTAGAAGGAAATACTGGGGTTTTGGGGTCTCCCTCATATAATATACCCAACAAGTGAACAAAGAAGAAGAATACATTTATGCATGTACTATATACATGTATACACGAGGAAACTGGATACTTATTCATACTTATTTGACTGTTGCATGTCTCCATCCTCACGTTTGACATAACTTCAATCCCCTTAAGACATCCAAATTCATTCCATCTGTCCCCAAACCTCACCTTCTTCTTCAGTGTCTTACTGATCAACTGCCACAAATTGCTCATTAAATGACCTATCCTCTTTCCCCAACTACACTCATACAACATGCCTATTACATCTACCAGACTTTATGGAATTCGCCTCCTTCCATCAATCACAAGAACCGCTAATCCAGCGCAGGCCCCTGTGATACTTTGCCTGCACCACTGACGCTCCCCACCTCCAACACTGCCCCTCACAGGTTTGTTTTGCATTCAGCCTCCAGGATCTGACCTTGCCACACAACTGCTTGGAATACTTATGGTTTCAGGATGAACTTAAAATCCTTAACTTGGAATACAAGTTCCCCAAGACCTGGTCTGGTTTACAACCTCAGATCTTGCTGGTGACTTACTTATTGTCCCTTTGTCACACAAACCCTGGGATTTCTTTCCTTAATGTCTCAGCTGAGTGAGTGCCTTCTCCAGAATGATTAATACAAAAAAGTACATGTAAACAAATGGGAGAACATGTTATTTCTCAGAATTCAGGAGTGAGACTGGGAGATGGAATACATCACCAGGGAGTTTCTCAACTAGAGGAGGTCACAGGTGAGCCCAGAAGTGCTAGCGTTGAAGGAGGAGCACCCAGGTGAGGTGTGTGGCCAACAAGACAACAGAAGGCTGCACAGTGCACGGTGGATGTGGATCTTCCTCACAACACTCGAAGGTTTTAGTAAAATAGTTAAATTCACACATGCTAATGATCCTTGGATTTGTGAAAGACAGCCCAACGCTCGAGCTGGTACGGTTTTGTGGCCCAGAGGGAAGACGCTTATGTACAGATGGACCCAGGGGCCTGGACGCACAAAGAGGCATCACGACGTAAAGTGTGGTCCTGGCATAAGAGTCATGCAAAATTAATCAAATTTCCATGAAAAAAAAAAAAAAGGAGCCATATAAATAAAAACATGGCAGAAGAGAATGAGGTGGCAAGTTAGATGATAGATGTGTTCACACATCAATAGCAATCACGTCTGGAAAAAGTTTGTGATTTGTCATATATGTATTCATTTCATTCTGCCTGTAAAAAAAATTTGATGGTGAAAGAAAGAATAAGAAAACAAAAGTTATTGTTCAAAATGCATCCCACAGGTACCATATGTGAAAAGTGAGCTTCTTTGCAGCCAATATGAAAAAATGTCGCAATCTTTTACAGTTTGGAATTACTCAGAAAACATAGAGCTATTGTTGATACTGAGGCATCAGGTAGAAATGTCCCCCGGGTCCTCATAGAGAAAACATTCTGAAATAATGAGCAACAGCTTTACCACATTGCTTTGCAAATACTGTATGATAAAAAGAGTAAGAAATTTATTTTGAAAACCAATTTTAAAATAATCACCTGACAGCCTCCTGCTCTTGACCATGAATGCACACAGATATATTCCCTCGTATAAATCAGAAACGATCGTCTAGCTCACATCAGATTTTACATGTCACATTGTATATCTCACTTCAGCCTTGTTGCACAAGTATCAGTAAGATATGTGTCTTATTTTTCAAAATGTTTTATTGTTCATATCCTTGGTTATTTTCAGACAATAATTAGCACATGGTTAGTATCACCCTCTGTGGAGGAAGCATCTTATACTTCAAATAAGCCTCACCAAAAGAATAGATGGTACATATGGAATTAAACAGCACTATAAATTAATGATAATTCGAAGAACTGCCTTGTAGCTTCGACTTGAGAAGGAATTTTCCCTTTGCATACTGAAGCATTTCCTCTGTCCCCAGCTGACTTCTCAACGAAATGTTTCCACTTTGCACCCTTTGGGTTCAGTTGTTCAACTGGTTACAATTAGTTAGATTAATAACTGGTTGAACAACTGTAACCAAAGAATACAGATTGAGGTGTTAAGATCTACTAGCAGAGGTTTGCTAGTGGTGATCCTCTTCCATGTTTGCATGAATGACTTGAAGCATGATACATACATGAAATTCATTAAACATTGGTTAGTATTTGCCGGCTGTTGTGACAAGGACTGAAGGTGCTGAGAAAACTTCAGTTACATGTTCTTATACCAAGCTGGGGAGAGTGAAAGTGAGAGGGAGGGAGGGAGGGGGAAAGGGAGAGAGGGAAAGGGGGGGGGGGGACAGAGAGAGAGAGAGAGAGAGAGACAAGATTGATTACATAACAGGAAATTTAACAATTGGCCTCTAGCTGGAAAATTTGAGGGAAACTATTTCAAGGAGTGGGAGGGAGAAAGCCTCCCATAATTTACAAACTTCTCATTAGAATGAACATTCAATCACTGTCAATACTACCAAACATCTCTGAGATTTCAGCTTTATTTCGTCAAACTCATACAATATTACGTAGGCGACAAGTTAACCAGTCTTATTTAACAACACAAACAAGAAAGCCCTGGTCCATTAATCTGAAAGCGCAGGACTCTCATTTCCCCAAGGCCTAACCCACTTCCTGGTATTTATTTAGATACTTTGTAAGACTCGTTGTCTGAAACACCAAATATGTGTATTGTAATTAATGCACCAAGCTCAGTGGCACCCGGGCTATCTGCACGAGGGATTCCAGTTGCCCAATCACCTAATATTTCCTCCAGACTTCTGCATCAGGGCACAGCTCGCTCATTTTCTTATCAGAATTCTTTGGATGATTTTTCAATTGTTCAGCACTGACTGAGAACTTCAAGATTAGCCAGCCCTGTGCAATTGGAGAACAGAGTTGAGTTCCTACTTTTCAGAGAATTCACTAATCCATCAGGTTGCTTTGCTAGAACTCATAAACCCAGGAGATTACATGGTAGGTCTTTTCTTCTGTTCAAGGAACTTTTTTTTTTTCACTTTAGAATGTATTAGCAATGAACATTCACACATGACAATGTGGTGCCCATGAGCAAGGCACTCAGCAGGGCCCATCTCTGGGATGAAGTGACATTTTGCATGTTTCAGACTGAGTGACAACGTAGATATGAGAGGACCAGAATCCAATTTACACGCAAAATGGAACGAAATGAAAGTATTGGGGCAGGATACTTCAAAATATTTTCTTTAACATACACGAGTGTGTGTGTGTCTGTGTGTGTGTGTATCTTTCCATCAATTTATTTAAATTTTCTAAATCTCTGTAGAACTTAATACTCCGGTGACAGATATTAGTCAAAGCTGTTTAGAACCAGCTTCCCGTATTTACAAAAGGCAGATTTTAGAAGACAACTATCAAGAATAAACACAAAAGAAATGGAAACTTTTCCATTTCTAGCAATTTGTCAGAGTAAACTGGCTGTATATTGAGCACAGCTGTTTCTCTGAGAAATTTTTCCTTTCTTCGGAATTTAATATTGACTGTGCTCTTGTGACATGAATATAGTAAATGAAAGATTGTTTTGGGCTCGATAAGAGAAACCAGAAACAATTGCTCCCACAGGTCTTTCCCTGCCTTAGTAACCAAACTGTCATCTGGGTCTGCCTGGGCAGAGGCCTTCATCTGTC
This sequence comes from Lyroderma lyra, assembly GCA_004026885.1. Lineage (NCBI taxonomy): Eukaryota > Metazoa > Chordata > Mammalia > Chiroptera > Megadermatidae > Lyroderma > Lyroderma lyra. The sequence continues at coordinate 17,181 of PVJL010011077.1, forward strand.
ATATTAATTACATACAAACAAAATGTTCTTGGACTTTTCTTGTCACCTTCTTTACATTGAGAAAGTCACATCCCCAGCCAGGAGGCAGTTCTGAGGATAAAGCTGAAAGGAAGAAGGCAAGCCTAAAATGTAAACACAGGAAAGAGTCTCTTATTCCCTACACTTCTTATTTTTCAACCACTGAAAGCTGTTTCTCACTGAATTCAATTCTTTAAAACAAAGAAACCAAGAGAGTTTTCCCAAGCCATGGTACGAATGTCTTCTTACACATTTAGTTTTTTGTTTAATAACAATGCTAATAAAATTCGATGCTGTTTAGCACTGTATTTGGTAAATTAAGAAGACTGTTTGTGCAAATTGCCCAGAGCCCATGTGGGTTATTAACATTAACCCTCACATTTTATTCAGTACTAAATTTCATGCCAGGGGCTGTACGAGGGCTGTCCAGAAAAACTCCCACCATAAATGCCTCTATTTTTCATATTACATAGCTGCATACTTTCTGGACAGCCCTTGTACATACCGGGGGACACACATTATGGTATTTATTCTTCCTAATCATTTGATAGGATAATTCTTGGCATAGCAATCCAGTGATCACTTCTTATTTTGATCTCTACTCACTCTTTTATGGGATCAATTATTCAAAATGTTGTATGCAGCACAATGTTAAAAGGCAGTACTCTGGAGTTAGATGGTCTGTATTTGAATCCCAGCTGCAAGAAATTGGGCAAGTGACAAAATGAAGAGCGTACAACCACTCTCACAGTGTAATCCTGGAGACTAACTCTGGTAATCTTGGTTACTTGCTTGATTCACCTCTGGACCTGTACCTTGACCTCTGGTACCCTGCCAAAGTTATTTGATATTTTTAAACCTGCAGCAATGACATACAGATTCTGACATCCAAAGGACACAAGTGCCTTGCAAGCTAGCCAAGTGGGTTGCCAGCTTCTATTTACTTGGTTATGAATAATGTTCTTCCCCCAAGCTAATCCCTTTACAAAAGTTCATAACTGTCCTTTTCGCTGAAGCTTCTCTCCGAGCCAGGAGAAGTGTGGCCAGTAAGGATTTCATGGTTATTTGTGGTCCAGTTGGTTTGGGTGCCTTAGATCAGGAAGTGAGTGGGGTGAATATGGGAGCCAATGACCAGCCTTTCAGCCACTGGCGTCAGGCTCACTAACCTGGCATAGGCCCACCTTCTCGAGCAAAACTGGGGATTCAAATAATTAAAGGCCAGGGTATCAGAAACAACGTGCTTGAACTGAAGGGCTAAGCAATGCAAGCCTGCCATTCTGTGCTTGTTGTAAGGCTGTCAGGTGTGAGAACTAGAAATAACCCTGGCAGACTCTGTTTCCCAAGCCAGAACGTGAGCACAACTCTCCCCGACCTCGGTTTTTCTCTCAATGTGGTTTGCAGTGGTTTTGTGGAGTTTATCATCTTGCTTATGGATAACGCTTCATGGTTTAGGAAGAAGTGGATTCTAGAATGCGTCATTGCTTACAAGACATGACTCACATTTACACAGATATTTTCAATATGATAGAGCTAAGGTGGGGGGGGTGGTGAGAAGAGTACAAAATTGTGCCATATGGGGACACAGGTCCTTTTCCCAGCCTTCCCTCCTCAAACATGCACATATACATATTTGATAAAACACTGGCTCTTACTAAATATTACAGAGTAGTGTTTTCAAAACCTAAAGAAGAGACTATGAATATCAGTGATGGTCAACTGCTTGTGATTATGAACAACAAAAACAAACTGGATGAATCATAATGAGAAACTTCAAATGAAACCAGTAGTACAAACTGGTTTTTATCCAGTAAAGTCTATAACAACATCAGAAGCCGGCAGGAACTTACTGCATGAAGTAGCACCTCAGTTTTGTTCTTAATGAAATAGTTTTGTGATTAGTAACATCATATTTTTTGAAACCTGTATATCTCCTTAGCTCTATTAGAGGGTGAGGCATAACTGACCAGAAATTGTAATACAAATATCTTCAGCTAAAAAAACAAAAACAAACCAATAAACAAAAAACACAGCTTACGTTCAGAGACAACACATGGTAATACAATGGATTGATTTTATATCTCTTCTGTGAATTAATTATTTAATTCAAAAACACATTAAGTTACTGTTTGTCTAAGCACTGGGCAGATACAGTCATTGCCTTTAAGGAGCTCCTAGTCTCATGGAAACCCATGCACAAGTAGGGTGCATGGACTAGTTGCAAGGTTCAGCAAACTCTGCTCCTCAAGCTATATCAAGCCCATAGCCTATTTTTGAGATGAGATTTTACTGGAAGAGTCACACTCATTAGTTTACATATTGTCATAGCTGCTTTTGTGCTATGGCAAGAGATTTGAGTAGTTGTGAAAGAATCCTTATGACCCCCAAAGCTTAAGATACTTACTAATGTGGCCTGTTTTCAAAAAAAAGTTTGCCAACCTATGGTCTTGTGAATAATAGCACTTAATTTAAATTAGACCTAATATTTTGAAAAGGGGAGTAATCACATAATTATGATCACTTGGTCTGAGACTATACAAAATGTTGGAACGTAACCAACTGGAATTGTTTTATAAATTATAAAATATAAATTAATTTATCAATTATAAAATATATTTACACAAGAAATATATTGAAGAACACAGCTGCTTTATATACTCTGCTATGAAAAGATATCCAGAAGTTCTATGTAAACAAAGAACTCCAAAGTATATGTAGTATTTATGTAAAAAAGGCTTATTTACATATTCTTATTTTGATATTCATTGACTATTTCTAGAAGTAGATAAAAATTGGTACAGCCTTGTTCTTTCTTTCTTTTTTTTTTTTTAGCCTTGTTCTTAAGACAGAAATATTCCTTGGTACTACTAGAAATTTTTATCATGTTGTTATATAGCCTTAAATAATGTATCTTAAAGTTCTTTAGCATAAATACTATAATGTGTGAGTTGTGTGTGTGTGTGTGTGTGTGTGTGTGTATTGTGACAGAGAGGTAGGAACAGAAACAGAGAGAGTTTGTTTTATTATTCATCTCAGAATTTAACACCTGCAGAATCTACTGTGGAATCCTCACTCCAAACATGACTTTTCACAAGAGCATCCATCATTGTTACCTTGAGGTATAACTAAAAGATTGGTTAACTCACATAATAGATTTAAATTTTTCCATTTTTCATAGGTGAATTGAATGGTGTTCAAAAAATATGGGTTGGGTAAAAACTGGTACCTTTATGTAACATTGATGAACAGGGATATGGGAATCTAAATAGTGTCCTAAGCTTGGGACCCAATTGGGTCTTGAGTCCTGTTACCTTAAGTGGAATCTGTTATCTAATTCTGACTAGAGAGGTAGATAATCCTGTCTCAAGAACACTGTCACATCAACTTGGTGTGAATCTTCCAGAATATCTAAGTGCCAAAGACCTGGAAGTCCATGGAGTTTATGAGAATAGGCTGTATGACAGTTTGTGTCTCCTTAGTAGCAAAAAAGCTTATGGATAAATCACAATTCCATATGAAATTTGCTTTTGTTATAACCTTATACTGGTGGCCTGCTAGTGGAGAGGAGACCTATGTGCCTTATCATATTCTAATTAAATGTAGGCTGTGATAATTACCAAAAGAATCTAATAACTATGAAGGGTCAAACTGGTTATATCAATTCACAATGACTAATTTAAAACTCAGTAATAAATCTTAATAAAAGAGTTATTACTTAATCCTTAATTAATGAATGTTTCTCTTCTCAAGACATGACAGTCACCCTGACTGAAGTCAGTAGCATTGGCTCCAAAGTCTTCATTTTTCATCTGGCTCTTTTTTTAAAAACCGAGAATATCCTAAATGGTATTTTCAGCAACACTAATGCTAAGTCTTATCTGGTGTTGAAAAGCTATGGATTTGATATTAGAACCATAACATTTTAGGTTTGAAAGGTGCTTTAAAAGAGTATCTGTTTCATCTGTCCCCTCAACTCATCATTTTATTCATGAGCAAATGGAAGTTTCTGGAATTAAAGAGACTTGCCTAAATGACCGAGCTGAAGACTGAACCAGGATCAGAGCCCTTAACTCCTAAACTTTTCCCCTGCAGACCCAGGAAGAAACATTAATGTTGAGGAAATAAGGAAAAGTGTTTAATATGTTCAGCTAAGCGCAACATTCCTAGGAACTCTATAAACAAAAAAATATAAATGCTGCAAAAAGAATGGCACCTGTATGCTGTAACACATCCTTTGATGTTATTTTATAGCCGTAGGTGGAAGTAACACTGATTCCTGGGTAGTTTCATGAAAATAGAGTTCTCTGCAAGACGAACTAACATTCCAAGGAAGAACATGGAATTTGAGAGAGGGAAACAGACTCGTGGTCTGGAGAACACGCTACTCTCCTGAGAAGTTTCCAGATAGCAAGAAACACTGCAGGGACTAGAAAGAAGTGGACATTACAGATAAAATTCCTCTTCAGGCACAAGCTTGGTCTCTGACAATTTTTGTTGAAAAACCTGGGAGCAGCTGAAGAGAAATATTAGTCCGGAAGCAGCCCTGGGGCTCAAGTGCTCAAGGCTCTCCATCTCAGTATAAATATTGCAACTCCCTCTCAGCCTCTCCTTCTAGGGGAGAAGAAGGCTGGGAGGCAGCTTCTCATTGAGAACTGCTCAGTGGAATGCAGGAAATTGCATTGTTAGTTCAGGTCCCAACAACCGTTGTTTTGTTATTTTTTTTTTCTTCAAAAATAAAGGAAGTAATAATCACTAGAATAATGAGAATGCAAATCCCAGGCCTCAATTACTTTAGACAGAGCTCTGCAGGAAATACCTAAGGGAAATGTGGGGGAAAGGAGGCTTCAGTCAATTGCATCAAGTTTCCCTTCTACGGGCCCAGCATGACAGTGAGGGCTTTGGGGATCATTAGAGGAGGAAAAGATGAGCTTTATTGCCTTGGGAACTTCGGCTTCTGGATGGAACCGGGTAAATACATGCATGAGAACACGTCACAAGTATATAAACAATTGCACAGCGAAGCAGACTGATGCCAGCTCAGTAAGGACGGAAGTGGGAAGGATGCAAGTCAGGGGCTGGAGACAGGGACGAGGCAACGCCAATTTTATGGAGAAGCCAGCTGAGTTTTATAGGTGAGACAGAACCTACCTTAGCTGAAAAGTGCAGGAGGGGAGCTTGTGCTCAGTAGGAGGGCAAGGAAGTAGAAAAACCTTCACTTAAAGCATGGCAAAAGAGTCTGAAACCTCTATTTCAGTAGGGAACTCACTCTTTAATCCATAAAGAAATGTGGGGCTTCTGGGAAAGGACAAAACCCTAGGATTCTGCACATTAATAATTCAAGGAGAACGTCTATTATACCCTAATCTCTCAAAGTCTCATTAGTAACATAATTATGCGTATTCGCATAACAGAGCAAAGAAAAGGCTAATCATAAGTAACAAAAGATAACATTTAACATAATGTCATATTACAAACGAAGCAATAAGCCCCCACCTAATAATATAGTTCACAGGTAGCAGGACTTATTGTAAATCCTATAAATGTCAAATCCTGATTCACTTTTTTATGGAGAAAAATATTCCAGTTGTGTAGCTCTATTGCTGTTTTGAGATAAAGCACAATTTCTCATCAATATTTCTATTCTTACTATCTTTCATATTTAGAAGTCACATAGATTACTTTCGATTATCTTGTAAAGCAACGGGCTAACTAATAGCTACCTGCTATGGAGCATGGACAGCCCCAGGCACATAGTAAAAATCTTACACAGCTCTATAATTAATACAAGCAATAGCCTAATAAGGTAGCATTACCATAAATTTATGCCTATTTTATAGAGGAGGAAACTAAGATGTAAAAAGTTGAAGTAAGATGCCCTGGCTCACAGCTAATATGGAACAGAAACTCCAAATCAGAATATATTAATAAGTAGCTCTATTGCCTTTTAGACCGTTCTCTAGTGCCTTGTGTAATAGGAATGACAGCTGAGAAGCCACAACAGTTAAACTCTCAGCAATTTCTCATCAGTGGGTATGAAATACCTCACACGGACTATCTTCTATGGGCGTCTTATCAATTTTTGTATGTCTTAAGGGAATTCTTGTTAACTACACTTGTAAAGCTTTCCACATTCTGACAGAGCGTCTTCCCAGGAAATTGTTCTTGATGAGAAATCTTCAATTTGTCCCAGGAAGTCTCATAATTGCCCTTAAATTTCTTTCCCCTGAAGCATTTATCCTCTCTTAAAAATAAAGTAGCTAATATCTCCGTTCATGTATTTAGCCAAGCTGGAAATGACCTTCAGTTGCATAATCTTTCAATTCTTTCATCATATTTTCTTCGGCTGTCTTCACTCCCTTCAAATTGTCTGCATTTCCCGCCTCGGATTGAACTGCTGTGCTCTGCCTGAACGCTGGTTGGGAATCACAGTCAGACAACATTGCTATTCATTTGCTACAACCTACCCAAACTTTCTAGCTTTGTTTTATTTTGTTTTCCCCTAAAACAAGCTCTGTTCTCGTGCCTTCATTGCTGTCAAGGCTGAATTAGTCTACGAATTTTTCAGTGATAGCATATTATTAATACATTACACATCTCCATTTTTTGTATATTATGAAACACATATGTTCTGTTGGTATCTCAATCAGGGAGAAGAGTTGAGAGAAATGTGCATAATGCTTATCTAATGTTGAAGTTTTATTCATTAGTAATCCTCGTAAAATTTTGTTGGGTGAAGGAGAAATAGCAAAATGACATTTTTGATTGTGGATTCTCCTTATCCATGCACTCTTTTATTAGCTCTCATATTTCCTTTGTCAATTATGTTATCAAAATCAAATATTTCCTTCAGGCATTTTTCAAAATCCCCAGTGACTTTAAATTTCACTCTGACACTTAGCCCTACATTGAGAACATTCAGATCACACAGAAACTAGTACTTTTCTCTACTGCTATCAGATGGCGAAAACGACATCAAACCGAGTCATACTGGGACGGGCCATAAGTAAGGAACAATAATCCCTCATTATCTCAGCTTCAGCAATTTCCTCTATATTCATTCTCTTTTCATTTTTTTCTGTCATTATGCTCTAAAAAATAATTTCATTCCATCTATCTATCTGTGTTTGTTTTTCTCTTAACATTCTCTACCTTTACATATCAGAGAACTGAATTAATATAATACAAATATACAAATAACTGTTATATTTTATATATGTAATTTTTTAAATGAAAATCTGAAGTGCTTTTTATTACTCATAATGCAACACATAGATGATGTACTATAGAATTGTACACCTGGAACCTATGTAATTTTTATTAACCAATGTCACACCAATAAATTTAACGATAAAAAGAGGAATAAAAAACCTGCTATTTCTTTTCACAGATTTAGAAAAGGATTATTAGCCTGTTAAATTAATCGTGTCCCAAATATACTAATAAAGAAATGATATACAATCTTGTCCAATTAGCTTTAAGCTATTTTAAAAAATATAATAGCACTATGATATACTTGTATCTGGTTGTTAATACAGCAAGTTTAACTCTCAAAGAATTGTACATAAAATTAATTTCATAATTACTGAAACTAGGAGACTGAGATTCTGAGCAAGGGCCTCAGATTTATATTCTAGGTATAAAAAAATTAGTGCACATGACTTCTATTTTTCAGAAACATGGTAGTCATAAACTATACTTGGAAGTTAAATTATTATAGGTAAACAGGGACAACTGTTTAAAGAGTTTTTGAGTGAACAGTTTAGCATGAATATTTCACTTACATTGTGGAACATTTGATGGTTAAAATTATTAATAATCTATGAATTAAATTACAAACAGTTTGGCATGGCTACTGTCATTTTGCATTTAGTCCTTTTGTGTCAGAAGCGTATGTTTTAAGAACATATAACAAAGTTCCAATAGTGCTGTTCAAATTAGATGCAAGAACTCACAAGAAAAAGATTGTTAATGAACATCTGCAAAGACACATGACTTTGCTAGCAATAAAGAAAAAAGGAAATAAAATAATGACTTGTATCTAACAAATGTGCACAAATTATTAAATATGAAAAAACTGTGTTACAACAAGGTGATAAGTAACTCTCATACACTGACTACCAGGTTATAAACTTGGGATCATTTCGGAGAGTAACTGAGTGTTATATAGGGACTCAATCATCCTGTCCACTCTGAGAGCCAGCCAGCACTTTCGCTCTGGTCATGCACCTCAACGGAACTCCCCAACTGTGCAGAAGTAAACATGACATTGGCGTTCGCTGCAGTATTTCGTCTTTTGCTTATTCATTTCATAAACATTCATTGAGTGCACAGTTCTGTTTGCTTGTGATTATCTCTGGGACTGAAACATATAATTTTCTCTGCCTTCACTGGTATGTTCCAGAGCACTGTTTTTGATACTAAAAGTTTAAAATGAGCTAAATAACCATCCATGAGGTAACAAATAAAACAGTGTACAGACATAGAATAGAGAAAAAAATACTGTTGAGTAAAAAAGCATGTTGCAGAATGCTACTTGCATTAACGTATAATTTGTGTAAAATTTAAAACCACATAAAATACTATATAATATTTTGGATTTGTGTGTACATGTGTATATAAAATCAACTTAAACCTGAATAGGTAGAATGTACACTAATTTCATGAAAGTAGCTGACTGCATATGAGAAATGGGATCAGGATGCAGAATAAAGAGGATGCCAATTGTAGCTATCATTTAAAAAGTATATATGTCAAGATAATAAAAATCTGATTCTAATCAGTCTGCATGTGTACTCACTATATTAATCTTTGAACTTTTTGCATTTTTGATATATTTTAAACTACTTATTGTACTAGAAAATTATTTTTGATTGTATGTAACCATATTTTTTATAAATGTCTATAAGAAAAATTTGTATAAACATTGGTTCTACCAATAATATAACCTAATTATTTTATTACAGGTTGATTGGAAGTTTACAGTATAAACACAGCTTAATGAACCAAGGAAAAATGAATTTATAACACCTATTATACAATGAAATCAACTGAAAAGAAATTAGTAATACATAGTAGTATTTTCTTCTTTTTTTTAAGAAGCTACATGATGATGAAAAAGAAGTCACTGAAAGGACACAGTGAGAAAGACTCATTGCTGGGTGTCTGAGCTTCACTTAGCATTTGATACTCCTTAAAGTCATGGAAACAGGACATGTTCAAGGTCCACCCTTAGCCCTGCCTGTCTGTTTATTGAATCAACCTAGTGGACCACAATGATATGATCTGTTTACCAAGGCTATACAGCTGTTTACCTAGATTTTAACAAACTCCTATAAAGACCTACATGGATCATACGGAAAAGCTGTGTGGCCTTGGGGAAAGTACTTAACCCTCCTATGGTTCCAATTTCTCATCTGTAAAATACAGAATATTAATAGTAGCTATCTAAAAATGTTTCATGTTATTTGTTATATCAAGCACATTTACCATAGTTTCTATGTGCCACATACTAACACACAATGAGTGTTGTTTGTTAAATAAGTAACAATTGCTCCAGAAATAATCTTCATGGTGTTTAAATTCACATACAGCCAATCTATACTCACATGTCTTTTAATAACTCCAATCTAATATGCTTTCATAAAAACCTTGAATTCCATCACCACACATTCTGTCATGTAAAGCACATCAGAATCTAATTACATGCAAATTTTTATGTGAACTTCTAATCGATCTGATGAGTAATTATTTAAAATATAAATGTCTCAAATGTTTTCAGTATGTCATTAACTTCTGTGAAACACTATTGGCTTTGGAAATTCCAAGTCATCCCCCTTCAGGCAAAATACAAAACCCTAATAACAAACAAAAGGTTATTTATTCAAACACAACGTAACTCAGAACTGTGTGCGTCCTAAGCATATACCAGAAACAACATGAAATTCCAACCAGGTTGGCACTCTGATTCTGGACTCATCTTTGCATCAGTTTTCTGAAAGCTTGTCGTGGAGTCAAGCATACTATCATTAGGCATTGATAAAAATTTTAGCATAGGAAGAGGGTGAGAGGAGAGCCTTTCTTTCTTAGGGATGAAATCCTCACAAAGGATGTGCATGTCACTGATAGAGTGGAAAAAATTAGAGAAAAACACTCCCCCGCCTTCATTCCCTCCCAGCTGAATCACATTAATTGATCCCAGTAGATTTTTTAATTTTTTAATTTTGCTCTCCCTGCATCAAGCCTTCAATCCCTTCATGGCCTGCAGTGCAGCTCAACCAGCATGGCCTTCACCTGGAAGAAGTGCCCACAGAGGGGGCGAGGGTGAATGCATATTTTTTCCACTACGTGGAGCAGCACCGCACAGAGATGCACATATTTTTCCTGCCTCAGGGACCCCTAGCTTCCATAAAGAGCTGAGATGTAAATTAACATCTCACATTATGACTCACTGTCACTCCATTACATTTTATAAATACCATTTTTTGTAATGAATATAAAAATTGAATTCTACATGCAAGATAAAGACACAGGCTTACGATCTAGAATGACATCTAACATTTCTGAAGTAATAAAAATAAATGCAACCCTTTCAGAAAAATAAAGTGTTTTAACAAAAATTTACATGTGCAACAGGAAACTATGGAAAATTATTAAAATGGCTATTAAATGTCCATATATTATATGTCCAAATGTCCAAGATTATATTAAATTGAGGATCACTCTTCAGCTGCATGTTGGCTTCATTATGGTATTGAAAGCATCTGACAGTTGCAATGATTAGAAGCATTCTAATTTGTTTCCATTCTACCTGGAACTGATAGTCTCCAGACAAAAGTAACAACAGTAACAATAGTAGTGATAATAACTAATAATATAGCACTCTAAAATAGCACATTGTTCTAAGCACTTCACACATATGTGCATATTATATAATATGTATTTTATATATACATGTGTGTGTGTGTATATGTATATATGGTATCTGTGTGTGTATATAGGCTGTTTGGAAAAAAATCCAGCCATAAATACCTCTATTTTTCATATTATATGTCTGGATACTTTAAGGCCAGCCCCCCCCACACACACACACACACACAAGGGCTGTCCAGAAAGTATCCAACCATGTAATATGAAAAAATGAGACAGAATCATTTAAATCCCCCAGCAACCCTACGTTTACCATCTCCATTTAATCACAGTTGAAGAAATTGAGGCAAAATGTCAGATGCTGTTTCTGAATCAGTGGGTTATAACTTTAGTGGGCATAAAAATCTTCTGAGGACCTTGTAAAAATGCAAATTTTCTAATTATCCTAACACCCTACTCTTACTCAGTACAGTTGGTTAGGGGTAGACAGACAAAAATCTAATGTTACAAGCTCCACTCTCAAGGGATCTGAGGACCAATCTTGGAAAACACTGCTTTAAATTACACTATTTCCAAGGACATTGCAAATAATCTTGAAGGCCTTTCTAATGATGTTTGGATCTTTGTTTTTATGTTTCTGAATACTCTGTTTTCATTCATTTTAAAGTAAGAATATTTATTTTGATCTCAATGAACTTGATGCTCTATCTCCACCTCAAGTTTAATCAAAACAAACTAATATGTTTATACCTTAATTATATCAGCTTAAATTAAAACCATAGCTCTATTTTTAAGGAGCCACATTTCTCTTTTCATAACAAATGTTACGTACGACCTGGTGAATACCTTTCTTAATTTTTGAAACACCTTGAAAGGGAAAATTTCCAGGATCCTTTCTTAAATAGAGGTCTGCTTAAGTAAAGATGACAACTCTCAAAAGCGTATCTGAGGAATTCAGAAAGTTCTGAAGCATGCCCAGCCATATCATTCAAAAGCACGTAACATTTATGAGTGCAACTTGCTTTCTTTGGGGCCCTTGTAAAAGGAAAATTCTTTGACTTCTTAAAGCATAACATAAGCTTAGAGTAATACCCACACTGCCAGAATAGAGGCAGTTAGAAAGATCTTGAGATTGTTCTTGACTAAACAAAACATTTAATTTTCTTATTTCCACAAAGATAAAGAATGACATTATACAGTGAAAGGAGAAATAAACCATTGTTCTCTTCATCCATGGCTACATTTTCCCAGGCTTTCAAGACAGACTGCAAATGTCCTTCAAATTCTAGTAGTCTGGAAAGTTGTAAAAGATGATAAAATAGAGGCATATTCATCAGACTTTGGAGGAAAAAGGGTTTTGTAAAAAACCTGAGATGTTTTGAAAGGAGTCCAAATTGAAGTGTACAATAAGGCACCTGGTCTTTGTTCTTACAACTAAAAGCAGCTCACTTGCAGAACTTAAAAAGATCCTGTTTCTACTCTCACATGGAGAGATATGAGAGGGGATTCATGGTGAACAGGAGGAGCTAATGGTTGGTGTAACTTTTTAGTTATGTCATGGATCAAAATGAAATCTCTATCCCAAAACAATGGGATCTTTCTATCCATGTAGCACCTGGTGTGCTTGATTTTGGGAACTTGGCAATTTCCATGGTATAAATACCATTATCTTGCTTGATTTCAAGCTCCCAACATGATACCACTAAATGTAGAGTTGCGAAGAGATGTGCAGTATCACTTCCTTATAGTATTTGTGCCACACAGACACATCAACTTCAAGCATAGGTACAAGAAAATGTCATAAAATAATTAGGAAGTAAGTTTTAAGTATAGATTGCCTTTGCTTTTTGTATAATTTATTTAACTGCAGGTTTATCTAATTTAATAATGGGTATCCTTAACAACTGGCTCTCACAATCCCTGACAATACAACAGTTGGCTCTCATGAGCTGGTACTACCAGGCTCCAGCCTATCTTTGCAAACCTTAAGGAAACCTTGTACATACTGATCCATTTTTACACACAGTCATTTAAAAACAAAATGTCTACTTTATATAGAATTTATGTATTTAAGTAAAAGTTATTTAAATAAGCATGAATATAAACTGTTTAATGCAATTCACTATCTATATAATTTTACAAATGATAGAACTACACAATTGCAGTGTTAAGAGAGAGTTTAGAGATCATCTGATCCAACTGCCCCTAAGACTTGTTGTGAAGAGGGTACTCCTTACTCACACCCATACTACAAAATTACGTCTTCATGTAGAGAGTCACATTCAATTCCCAACTTCTTTGACTACTCAAGGACATCCGTAAGTTGACCCTACTGACTTAGCGTTTTTCTCACAGCCATTTCCGGCTAGCATCCCAGGTACCAAATCAATGGTCTTCTCATGTGTCTTCTGTAAATGACATGTTTATTCTCCCTTCTAAAGCTGTTTCCTCAGCTCTATAACACATCCATTCACTTGAATTTTTCACATTTTAAAAGAGAATGGTAAACAGTTTACATGTTTGTTACAAATACTCACACCAATTACAGAATCAGAATACCTGAACAAGGAGTCTAGAAATCCACTTTTTAAACAAGGAGCTCAGGTGATTGTAAGCCCTCTAAAATTTCAAGATGAATTGATTTACTGAGTACTAACTAAATGTTAAGTTGAGACTAAGAGAACACTGAATGCAAGATCTATTAGGTTAGTGGACATAAAACTGTAAACACATAACTCAGTGTGTTAAGTGCTATAGCATAATAGTGTTCAGGATTAGCATTAGAAAGAGAATGATGAGAAAAGCTACAGAATAGGGGAAAACATTTGCAAAAGATATATCTGATAAAGGACTGTTATTCAAAATATACAAAGAAATCTTAAAACTCAGCAATAAAAAAACAAACGACCTGATTAAAAATTGGGCCAAAGACCTTAACAGATGCCTATTCAAGGAAGACATATGGATGGCAAATAAGTATATACAAAGATGCTCCACATCATATGTCATCAAGGAAATGCAAATTAAAACAATAAATGCGCTACCACTATAAACCCATTAGAATGGCCGAATCCAACACTGACAGCACCAAATACTGGTGAGAGTGTGGAACAACAGGAATCCTCATTCATTGCTGCTAAGAATGCAAAATAGTAGGGCCACTCTGAAAGACAGTAGCTTCTTACAAAACTAAATATACTCTTACCTTACTATCCAGTAATTGTGCTCCTTGGTGTTTACCCAAAGGAGTTGAAAATTTATGTCCACACAAAAACCTATACACACATGTTTATAGAAGCTTTATTCATAGTTGCCAAAACTTGGAAGTAACTAAAATGTCCTTTAGTAGGTGAATGGATAAATAAAGTGCAGTACATCCAGGCAATGAAATGTTATTCAGCATTAAAAAGAAATGAGTTATGAAGCTATGAAAAGACATGGAAAAATTATAAATGCATATTACTAAGTGAAATGAGCCAATCTGAAAAGGCTGCATTCTGTATGATTCGAAGTATATGGCATTCAAGAAAAGGCAAAACTATGGAGAGAGTAAATAAATCAGTGGTTGCCAGGGGTTGGGGTGGGGATAGGTGAATGAATAGGTACAACACAGGGTTTTTAGGGCTGTGAAATACTGTGTATGATATTATAATGGTGGCTACACGTCATCATGCATTTGTTCAAACCAACAGAATACACAACACCAAGAGTGAACCCTGATATAAACTACAGGCTTAGGGTGATGATGATGTATCAATGCAGGTTCATTCATTGTACCAAACACAACACTCTGGTGGACACGTTGATAGTGGGGGAGGCTGTGCATGTGTGGGGACAGGGGGTATATGAGAAACTTCTATACTGTCCTCAATTTTGCTGTGAAACACAAAACTGCTTTAAAAAGTAAAGCTGTAAAAGAAAGAGAGAATGATGAATATTGATCAATAAAGGGAGACATCTTTACTGAGGTAAGAGTTAAGGGCTAAGTCAAGCGCTGAAAGAAGTGGTTGCATTTTGTTGTTTTTCAAGGTCCAAGTACAAGAGTGGCTGCAAATAAATTACCAAGAGCCTAAACAAGGGCCTTAATAGGTTTTAGTTTTCTAAGATACAATTTCCAATGTTTGGTAAAAATAACCTTATACAATTGCAGATTCCTAAAGCACTGTATTCTTATATTAAGAGATTCTGATTTAGTAGGATTTAAAAGAGCTGGGACATCAGCCATTTAACTTAAGAGGAATTGCTATAAGGACTAGAAGCATGGAAAGGTCTTACACAGGGCAGTATCATATTCAGATTTAAATTTTAAACTAAAATTTCTAATCTTGGTTCAGTTTAAGTTCAGCACTCAGTAGTCAGTGAATCCTGTCTGGTTATTAAAGCTCACAGTGACCTCTTCTTTCTTTTTACATCATTGAACTTGGAGTTTGAATTGTACAATTACTTATTTTCTATGTGTTATTCCTTTTTTTCTATTGCTAGCTTGTAGGAATAGAAATAGTTCACCATGCTATAGTCCTCACAATGGCTAATTCAGGCATAGGCGCACAGATACACAACAAATACTGTATCTGTAATTGGTTCTATGGCGTTTCAGTACTTAATTCTGTTTTTCAGACATGTTAATTAGGAATGTAATAATAAAAGCTAACATTTAATGAGTACTTATTATATCCAGACATTATTAAAAATACTTTACATGTATCAACTCATTTAATCTATTCAACAATCTTAAGACATAGATATGATTATTGACTCCATTTCACAGAAGAGAAAATTGAGGCTTAGGTATTTTTCAAGGTAGATTGGCTTCAGATCCCATGCCCTTTGTTATCAAGCTATATGGCTTCTCCCCACTATGCCTCACTAAAAATGCTGTTTAAACACTGAAAATACATGTTGAAAAAGCTACGTTGAAATTATTTTCAGTAGCAATAATGTTTTTAAGTCATCAAAATCCTCCTTAAAAGATACCACTATGTACACTAAGGCGGTCAAAAATACTGTAAAAATCTCTGGCTGGCATCTGCATGTGACAGCTATGCATCACTGACTATATGTAGACTCTGGATTAAACCCTCCTGTGTGCCTTCACATTCCCAGTGCAAGTCACACATCAAGAGAGATGCATCCAGGGGTGCAGCAGCAGAGCAACCATAATACATCATTGCCTTGAAATCTGTGACAAGCCCAGTCTTTTGACAGTCTTGTGAGGGGGGTGTGTCTTGAATATTACTAAATGTGTCACCATCTTTGTTCCCCAAATACTTACTCCCTTTGGATAACAAAACAGCAGAAGATACTATTCAGGACAATAAAATAGATTCTAATACTCTCATGCCCTATAATTAATCTTTATTCAATCACAGGCATTTCTGTTTAATCACTTGCTTGAAATAAAATGCTAACAAGGCAAGAATATGTGACTCTAGGACAATGCCTGGAATGGTCTTCATTCCTCTTCTTTTGACATAAGATGCTTTTGATCATGTCAAAGAGTGAGAAATGCCTAAGTCTCCAATACAAGATTTAGTTAAATTACATCCATCTTGGGAGATGAATAACCTCAATTTTAGAGAATAATTTAGGTTTAAAAAAAAGTCAAAACACATTGCAATTAAAAGTCTAATCTTTTAAACTTGATTTAAAACATTCTAGAACCTTTAAAAATATTCATTGTTAACAAAATTTCTCTCTTTTTCCCAGCTCCTGCCATTTCCTTAATTCTTCTATCCTATAGATGTTTGTATGATAGTCAATTTATTCTGAACTTCTTGCTTGCCTAAAGATTTTTTTGGATGCTGGCTGATACCAGAAAACTAAGGAAAACAAGACAAATCTGTGTCAGGACATATTAAATATGCCTTGTTGAGTTTATCAATTATACCTTTTGCAATTACTGATTAGTATAAAAGGCTCACATGGAAGATTCATAATGAGAAATAATTTTATATATTGAATATTTAAGCACCTATTACCCAGGATATTACTACATATTTGACTTGAATCTAATTGAGCTCATATACTTCTGCATACTTGAAGTTTTTGCTTTTCAAAGTATGTAGTAGCAACTCAATATGTATACACACTTTTACTGCTGCTTAATGCTTCTGGGAAATCAAGGAATGAATGTGAATGCTATACTTATTTTTCACAATTGCTGCACTGTTATATAGTCACAGTTCAGACTCTGTTAAAAACTAATGATATTTATAATATGCTTTCAAAATTGATCAGGATATGACCCAACACTGTCAAAAACAGCCAAAGCAAATTTTTATCCCACAGATCAAGATCTAGTTGAGTGGGAGAATGGAAAGGTAGAGCTCCACCTACCTTTAATGTTCTTGAGTGACAGACAAGATACATTAACACACAAACATACAAGGAGCTTACCAAGGAAATAAAATTCCACAACTTAAGTTGGGGAACAATAATAAAACATGGGCTTAACAAACAGTCCAGTTAAAAAATGGGCAGAGGACCTGAACAGACACTTCTCCTAAGAAGACATACAAATGACCAACAAATACATAAAAAAAAGTTCAACTTTACTAGCTATTGGGAAATGCAAATCAAAATCACAATGAGATACCACCTCACACCTGTCAGAATGGCTGTTATCAACCAGACAAGGAATAACAAGTGCTGGAGAGGGTTGGGGGGGAAAAGGAAACCCTCATACACTGCCAGAGGGAATGAAAACTGGTACAACCACTGTGGAGGATATTGTGGAGGTTCCTCAAAACACTAAGAATAGAGTTACCATATGACCTAGTAATTCCACTTCTGGGTATCTACTCCCCAGAATTTAAAACCTTAGTCCACAAAGATATATGCACCCCAATGTTCATCACAGCAGTATTCAGAGTGGCCAAGTCATGGAAATAGCCAAAGTGTCCTTTGATAGATGACTAAATAAAGAAGCTGTGGTACATATACACAATGGAATATTACTCAGCCATAAGAAAGGTGAAATTGGGCCATTTATGACAGCATGGATGAACCTTGAAACCATCATGCAAAGCAAAATAAGCCAGACAGAAAATACCAAGAACCATATGATTTGACTCATATGTGGCACACAAAGCTGAAAGAAACAAAGAAACAAAAATTTATAGACACAATCAATAGTTTAGTGGCTAGTCATTATCTGAGGGTATGGGGGGGAAGGAGTGGGAGAGAAGGGACAGGGTCTCAACTATATAGTGATGGAAACAGAACTGACTCTGGGTGATGAACCAAAACACAACATATAGATGATGTACTATACAATTGTACAATTGGAACCTATGTAACCAATATCACCCCAATAAATTTAACTAATAAACAAATAAATAAATAAAACATGGGCTTAAATATTCTGGGTCCATGACCAGTTGTGTGAATGTGGGCAAATTACTTAACTAGCTAAACATGTTTTCTGACCCTTAAAAGAAAAGGGGAATAAATACCCCATAGAATTTTGTGAAGACCAAATGAGATATTGCAGACAAAGCATTTAACACAGAGCCAAGTATAGAGTAAATGCTCAATAAATATGGAATATTGTTATATCATTGTTATGAAAAGGGGGATTTCTTTTTTATTAATTTGGACAAATATAGATACAGGAATTCCATTAAAAAGGAAAATAGAAGTTGCAGTGTGTGGGATATCATTTACAGTGAAATAGGTGGGCACAAAGAGTATGAATGCATTGCCCTTTGCAGGAAGGACATGAGTTTATTTGGGCAATTTACTTCATGTTTGAATCATAGAAGATATCCTGTAATCAGAATACCCATATTTGTTTCAAAGAGGAAAATATTTGAACACTTCCTTTAAAGATACATTTTGAGGCCTATTTAAGTAACTGTTCAAAAGAATACGACACGCATTTGACATGATAACAGGGTTTGGAAAAGTGCTTTTCAAAGAAAACAGAAGCCACTGATTAACTTTTTCCTTCAATTAGTTACACTAAATGATTTTATACTGAGAAGGGAGAGAGAAGCTAAAATCCAGATTATGGAGGATTCTATCAGATACTTTATTTGTTTCTTCTGGTCATGTAGCAGAAAATCATGGGCTTAAGAGAATCAACCTGGCTATGCTTTTCAAACTCCTTTATTCCTTACTTGGAAAAAGAAAAGATGGGGGCTCCCTGGTGGTGTAGCGCCAGGCTTCGGTGCTCTCACCGCCTCGGCCTAGACTCGAATCCCAAAAAAAAGAAAAAGAAAAGTTCATGGGATGGGGATACACTTAACAGGTGACATTTGATTATCCTTGTGTCTCCTGTTCCAGCATAGGGTGTTGGCTAAGATTCCCAGCTAATTAACCACTAGAAGCCCAGAGGTAACAAACGGGTGTTACAATCTCCTAAGTATGGATCTTTCTAGAGCAGAAAGAGCCAAAACATCAATGGCTACTTCAGGGATTGTTTTGACATGGAATTCCATCTAAAGAATGTAAAATCTCAGGAATACTTCATCAGAAAGATTTCAAATTACTCTGAGGAATAACTGAGGAAAGATCATTTACACAAGGCTATACACAGAACAGACATTGGTTAGAAAGTAAATGTTTTTGTTTATTTGCATTTAGTTCTGCATAATTAAAAGTGCAAATCCTGAAGTTGTTCTATCAGTAAATGCTCTCACTGGCTTGAGGGCAGATGTCCTCTGTTCTGCAACCCTTTCCCCTGCGCGGCAGACTGCGTGCTTTATCAGGTGGTGACACGGTGACCTGCCAGGCACATCGCAACATTCCTCCAGCAGAGGAGGATTTTGTCTGAATGCCAAGGATTGCAACAAGTAACTGCACAAGCACAGCCATATTCCTGGAACTTTAGTACACTTGAGGTTTTGTTTTTGTTTTTGATGAAATTCAATAAAAATAAAATGTATAATGAAATTATAATAAAGTACCTCTGATGACGCAGAATTTTAAAAATCTCAGTCAAACTTTCATCATACTCTGGCTCTGCTCCTTGTTAGTTCTGTCACATTGGGCAAGTTTCTTCACATTTTTGAGTCTCATTTTTTTCATCCATAAAATTGGAGATAATAACAGTTGTCATTAAAATATCTTAAAGCTACTCTGAAACTCTGACTATCTCTGGCTACCTCCCCAAGAGTCTTTCTCGTGGGCCCCGCTTTCTCCTCACGACCTGGGATTATCCTTCTCTTCCGGTTTGCTTGGGGGGATAAATGCCCGTTTACACATCACACCCTAAGGCAGAGCTGCTTAGCCTACCACTTTGTGCTAATGCCAGATCTCACACAGCCTTTAGCTTTTGCATTCCCCACCCTATCTAGCAATCACTTGTTTCCCGAGTTGTGTTTGCTCCAGGACTGAAAGGACTGAGCCATGCATCCGTGTATCTTCTTATCACCTACATACCATGCCCACCAATCTACACATTGTAGTGTTCAGTGAATGTTTGTTGAATATTTTTAAGAAACAACAAAATCCCTTGAAATGTTAAGAAATAAGACTAAGTAAAACAGTAAGAAGATTTTCTGGAGGAGTTACATTCATTGCCCCAAAAAGGAGGCATATCTCTTGGGAGGTAGGGTGAAGCTCTTCTAGTCAGCTTGCAAATATGACTATTCTGATCAGTGGAATGCATTATGTGTAAAATTGATTTATAGCCCTGGTTCTCTGTAAATGTTAACAGCAAATCTAATTCTAAATGTTATTTGAAAAAGAAGTAAGCATGTAAATCTTAAGTGTTTAATTTAAATCATTAAGTGTTCTATCGCATTGCTTTTTATTGGGATCTTTTGGATTTAGGAAACAATTAGCCATCCTAGGGGGTTTACTTGAATAAACAGTTTTCTATAAAAATCAAGGTTAGTTGTTTTTCACATAAATAACAGATCAGGTCCCTAAAAAGACTACTTTATTTGGAAACAGGAAGATTTAAGTCCACTTCCAAAGCATTGTGAGACCCTGGGGTGTTTCCTGAAGAAGGCCCAAGCAAGTTGCCTTTCTACTCCAAGGTTTTTTCTCCTCCTCTGTACCCCATTTCAAGGTATTCAAATGCACTGTAATGAGAAGCATTTTACTGAACTTAGTGAGGCACAAACAGGCTCGTCTTTTTCAGTGTAGTAGCACAGGTTAACTAACATCTTGCTCCTGGTTTCACTGTGTAATTCTCTGAATGGTTTGGCCCATGGTTATCCTACACAATTGTTAATGATGTTAGATTCTTAATATTCAAAGGGAATAAAGATCACCTGTGACTAATACAGTACAGCACAGTCTACATAAGCTAGTTTGAATGTTTGTCCTCTGCTTATCTTCCATAGTTAGTAAAATACAATTAATAATTTGTGTTTGATTTTTCCCTCACTAAAATTTTAGTGGAGCAACATTTAAATAAATGGCTATTTTTTATTTGATTGTAAAATACCATTTGTTACAAGTATACATAGTATTTTTATTTAAAAAATGTGAAAATCACATAAATACTTCACATTGCTAGATCAGACATCACAATCTACGCTTATAATCCTCATTTATATTATTATATAACAGAACAAGGAGGAGAGGAGGATCATTCTGAGCAGGTTACTCCTAGAAGCATCTGATGCACAAGCCCCCCTAGACCACGTTCAGCTTTCCAAAAAAGTAAAGCGAGAAGAACCTGCATTAATTTAAAGGCTTTGATACAGCATGTACTCCAGTGGTTCCTGAACACCAAAGCTCCTCCTTGAGAAAGCTTTTGCCAGTCCATATACAAGAAAAAGAAGCAGTTCCTTATATTTGTCATTAAGCTATGTAACCCAATTTAAAGTATTATCCTTCACACCACAAATACATGTCATTTTATGACATGATCAGAGTAAAGGGTAGGAGAGTTTTTAAAACGACATCACTCGGCAAATTGGAAGTAGTATGATGACTTACATTACAATTTAACATAAGTCACCATATTTTAAAGTCAGTATTTAAAAATACAAAGGTCAGAAATCACTGGTCTATACTACATATGTTTGCTAGCAGAATCACTAGTATTGTGATTAAAGTACTTTCCCCTCTAAGTATATTTTAATTATTTTTAGATTGGGAAAATATATGTGAAGGTGGAGCTACAAAACCCAATAGCAATCTCTATCTCACATTTTTCAGAGAAATGTCTAATATCAGAATCTTTTGTTTTCTTACATAACTACAGCTATGTCATCAAAGTGAAATGAGGAGGATACGGACATTTAAAATATATAATTATATCATATTGTACTGATGAAATTTTAAACAAGATGTACAAAAAGAGCCGTTCTTCAGGATAAAGGAGTCACTATTCAATTAATAACTTAACATCTTGCAAAGACCTTAGAAAAAATGATAAACTGCAGAAAATGGAAAAACGTGGGAGTTCCCTGGTGGTGTAGTGGCCTAAGGCTTCGGCGCTGGTGCTGTCAGTGCTGCAGCCTGGGTTCGATTCCCAGCCAGGGAGCTACCCACATACCAAAAAGCAAAAAATTAAAAAAATTAAAAAATAAACTTTTAAAGAAAAACCTAATAAAAGATCTGGAAGTACAAATGGCATCAAATGTTAACTAATGCAATTTCAGATCAATATCATAATGCTGATGGAATTGAGGAGAAAAAAATAGCACAGGCCAGATCACTATTTGATGTTATTGCAATATAGTTCAAAATGAATATAGTAAAATCACTGATGCAAAATTATATATTTTTCAAGCCTACATGAATACTAGAGTACTGAAAAAGCAAAAAGCACATAACTATCATTAGTTAATTGTTCTCAGCACATCCTGTTTGGAGAATGTCTACCAGGTGCTTGGAAGAAGGTTCTCACTGAGAAAAGAGGTTACATGTCTAAAAAGGGAAAATAACATTTGAGTTCATTTTCATGCAAATTTCTGGTATCTATTTTTTTTAATTATTAATGAATCCCCATGTATATTGATACAACTTCTATGGAAAATTGGCAGTACTTATTAAAGTTGAATTTATCCATAACCTGTAAACTCTCAGTTATATACTCAACAGAAATGTGCACATATTTTAACCAAAGTGCGTGGACTAGAATGTTTATAACAGCAGTATTTGTAATAGCCCTGAAGCTCTAAATTACTCAAATGCTCAGCAACATTAGAATGAATAAATAAATTCCAGTCTATTTCCATAATAGAATATGAATGATTATACAAACTAATGTTGACTAAAAGGAGATAGTTAGCAAACAAAGTACATGTCGCACAATTGAATCTATATAAATTACAAACAGAGGCCAAATTATTCTATGTTGATGGATGTGAGGACCGAAATCACCTTTGAAGGACCTAGAAGGAGGGGAGGACGTGAGTTTGGGATGAGGGGTGGGGCCTCATAATGTTCTGTTCTTTGATCTGGGATTTGGTTTAATGAGCAGGAAAGTTCACGCTGCTGTATTCTTAAGATATGTATAATTTTGTTCACTTAGGCTACACTATAATACAAAGTTACAAAGAAGAATCCCCAAAACAAATAAATGAGCTACTGGGAAGTAAATATCCAGCAATTTCTAATACAGTAAAAGTGTGATGCTTTTTCTAAACCTAGAAAGCAGCTAAGGAATTTACAAAACACTGTACATGTATATGTGTGTGTGTGTGTGTGTGTGTAGTTGCAAATAGTAGTCTACTCTAAATCATATAACTGGTAATATATTTGGGGGTTTCAAAATAAATTAGTAAATTACTGTTTTTATGTGTAGGAGAGTGGAGGTCTCTAACCTCTTTTGCCCTCTTAGCACTTCTACATCCTTATTCCCTGATGGAGAAATGGAGGAAACTTTAGCAAAAAACAATGCATTCATGTTACAGTAATATGAATGATCAGTTTTAGCAATATATTTAGCAGTCTAAATACATTGCTAAAAGGACAGTCTGTATCTAATGAAAATCTTCCCTAGTGCAATAACAAAGACATCTTTTGAAAGGCTTTTCTGGACTCCAGACTATTCATGCCCTGCCATGAATTAATGGAATCATCTCTGGTAATGGCCAGTAACTACATAGCCTTTTCAGATATGATGGGCTATAATGTCTGGATTGTCAGTGGAGGAAAAATGGAATTGTTACCTTGCACATATAAACAGAAACAAAGTTAATGACAAGAAACATACTCCTTCAAATCAAAGAAACATTGGATTTAATGCCCTCTAAAAATTAACTTCTCTGGGCATTCCAGCACTGCCATGAGAAAAATTCATTACACCCCAGAAGGTCAAACATCCTTATAATGCAGTCTTGTGTACACAACTGCTACTGAAGCCCCAAATAGAAGCCTGATTTGAACCCTTAGATGGCTAAGACCAGAATTCCTTCATCTTTTCACTCCTGGTGCTTAGGACAGCAATGGCATATGACAGGTGCTCCACAAACTATAGAACAAACAGATTCTAAGCCAGTCAAGACTTAGAGGGAATCTTGCTCTAGTGCAATACTTCCCAATACGAATAATATTGCAGACCGAGTAATATAATTTGTTTGCAGTCAGAAACTCTAGGAATGAGCAAGCTGGAGTAGGGGGAGAGAAGGCAAAATCTCTGTCACTGAGAAGAGAAGAAAAACAGGAAGAAGCAAAGGTGACCCTCTAAGAGGTGCAAGTTCAGGAGACACTGAGCTGGGGAAGACCCATCTGAAGAAAGGTTACATTTTAATTATAAACTAATGCTATTTTTGCCTCCAAAAATCAGATACTTTTTATATTTCTTTTAATAATAGTTATTGAGATGGACACATTAAATTTTCCAGCTTAAAAATTAGGTTACTTTGATGACAAACTTTTATTTTCAGACTCTACTTACACACACACAAGATAGTGGCGAGTTAAAGTATGTATCATTTAAACTAACTCCAATTCGTCTTTTTTTTTTTTTTTTTAATTTTGGGTGGTTCCCTGGCTGGGAATGGAACCCAGGCCACAGCGTTGACAGTGCCAAAACCTAGGCATTACACAACCAGGGAACCCCTAACTCCAATTCTGAGATTTATTTATCAAACTATTAATATTTCAGACCAAAGGAGGATTGAGGGCTGTCATTAATCAGTTATCTCAGTCTCCTCGTCTATTTTTGTATGAGCTATAAATAGCCAACAAATCTGTCCATTTGGTATCATCTATGGTTGTTAGAGTGTGATTTTCACACAGCTTAGTAAAGCAGGATCATTGTGAATTAAAGACCAGAGGGGCTCCAGTTCAATGACGTCAGTCATGTGCCCCATTGGCTCTGTGTGAATTATGCTACACCACTTGTCTATGAAACAAAGGTGGTCTAGATAGTGTAAAAAATGAGTCACTTGTTATTAATATGAATTTAGTGTTTTCTGGTATTTAATTCCTAACATAATTGTGCACTAGTAATATCATTTGATTTTCTATTTAAAAACCTTCATTTAATTTTCCTTTTCACCCATCTTGGATACTTGTATAAGAAAATCTATTTTTCCCAACGAGTTGGATATTGGTTATATTGCCTTTCATATTCCATCAGATAATTATTTTTCCAATCTCATCAAATTTAGCTCTGTCTAAACTGTAAGACTATGGCAGATGTTGCTGATTTTATATCCAATATCCATTCTCCCCTTCACCCAATATTGTTTACCCAAAAATATATCCAGTTAAACACACAAGATCTCCAGCCTCTCTTGAAGCTAGGAGTAAGTATGTGACATTATTCTTGGCAAGGAGGTGTGAACTTTCCTAGGAATTCCTGGCTTCCTTGTGATATATGCCACCACTTGCTGCTTTCTTTCTATATTCTTTTTATACCATGCTTGAAATCAGGATATAGTGCTGGGAGGAGTAGTAGCTACACAACATGTGATCATGAGGTGACAAGCAAAGGATAGGACAATATACTGAGGATGGCAGAGAAGGAAACTATGTCCTTGAAGATATTGCAGGATCACTGTGCTAGCCCTAGATTGCTAGCTCCAGACATTCTTTTGCACAAGAAAAATAAATCCTTAGATGGTTAAACTGTTGTTAATTTTTTGTTACTTGCAGCTGAAGTTTTTGCAGTAAAGACTTCCTAGCACACCTGCCATACTTTTAAAACATGATCATTCTACAGGAGTTGGTGCATTCTTCCTAATGCTATTACATTAGGACACATTAATTTAGCTTTTATTGAAGTTAATGTTTCCTTCATTCATATCTTTGCCTACAAGGCATTTTTAAAAGAAATATACATGAATTACCTATCTTAGAAATTGCAAAAAAAGCAGAAATATTTATAAATCATCTCATTCAGTTCTTGCTTCTTTTACTACATTATTAATTCTTTTGGTATAGAAGACATTATAATTGAAAGCTGTTCCTATTGTATTTTATGCACACTGATTGTCATGCTAATGTGCACAATAGGTTTTATCTAGCATGAATGTATCAAGTAAATCCCAATCCTTGCCACTGTAAATGCTGACAGACTAAATAAAACAGCTGACAATTTCCAAAATCTTTCTGCATAAATCACTGCAAACATCATTGCATGTCTTGGTGGATAAGCTAATGCTTTTATATTTATTGGTCTTTTTAATTTCAAAATAATAATTATGCATTATTAAATTATATTTATGCAATCCCTATTAATTCTCTGGTAATTCATTGTACAGTATAAATTTCAATAAACTGTCTTCTTTCTGTGTGTGGTTTTATCTGAGGCTTAAAAATAAACCCATCATCTAACTCATCCTTCTCTGGCATGCTGTAGCATAATCTATGCTAATATCCTTAGGGAAAAGCATATTTTTAAGATTTTATTGATTGTTAAATTGCATAACATATTTCAAAATGTCAGAGGAGTTGAGAGAGAGAGAGAGAGAGCGAACAGAGGCAGCATTTCGCCCTTACCAAATGAGCTTTGTTTCCATCAGAAAGTTTTCTGGATTAATTGAATGACTTAATTTACAAATTAACAAAGCTCCACTGTGAAGATCTGATTGAAGGAGGAGAGGAAAACTCCTGACTTTCTGTACCCTAATCTCCAGGTTAGCTTTTTCCATGCTCCCCCATTAAATGCTGGGAATGATCAGTACCAGCTTTCAGATTTAGGCAAAGCAGCTAAAAGCAAAAACCTGCCTTTAGATTAAGATGGTGAAGGGAGAATTGGTGGTAATTCAATAATAAAATTGTTTTACAGAGGCTTCACTTTTAATCTCTGTCAGATGGACACAAACTAAGAACCTATTCATGTCGACTAAAGGCTTCATCAAGCCGAATGGTTCATTATGTAAATATGACCTTTAGAGTCATATCACAGCTATACTGTGAATAATATACACATGAATAATTAAGAATTGACAGCATTTAATATTTATCAAGTGTCTTTTTATACAGATTTGAGTCAAGTAAATAGATTCTATAGAATCAGTGATGGTATCCACTTAATAAATTATTCATCCTCTAAACATGATGAGTAATGTTCTGCATAAGAGAGTGAGTTAGAAATTGCACAATGGAGATTTCAAGATAAATGACACCCTGTCCTTATTTTCATGTGGTAAGCTCCTTAAGGAGGAAGTAATAGTTCTTTACGGAATGGAAAGGTCAAACCCACATTAGATGATATGTAACAAGAGTTTCAAGTAAGGCCTTAAGGGATGAATTTTGATAGGTGGCGATATTAAGCAAATGAACAGGCAAAATCAAAGGACAGTGAAAGCTCAGGAAATAATACTGTTAAAGGGAATGCATGAGAAAAGGAGAGAAAACCCTGGACAGGGAGGATGCCATTTGCAACAAAATGAATGGACCTGGAGATCATCATGCTTAGTGAAATAAGCCAGACAGAAAAAACAAAGAACTGCATGATTTCACTCATATGCGGAATATAAAACTGAAAGCAAAGAAAAAAACAAATGAACAAACAAATAACCCATGGACACAACCAATAGTTTAATGTTTATTTGGGGACGAGTGGGGTAGGGAGGGGAGAAAGGGGAGGGGGTGGGAG